>CABFOV010003812.1:30058-46623 GCA_902141375.1 Timema poppense | reverse complement strand
TATATATATATATATAATATCTAATCCTTAAGTTGGGAGTGTAGAAAACGCGAGGAAAGGTAAATGTTTTTGCAGTTTTTATAGTAAAACTTTTTTGTTTGTTTAACATAACTAAAATATTTCTTCAGTAGAAATATCGAGTTTAATTTTCTTCATGTGGTGATATGATATCAATAGTTGTTAAATATCTGTCTCGAGTATAACGGCATTTGATGACAACTTTTTGTATTCATTTAAAAAGTTTGTCACTAAATTCCAGAACGTTGATGGATATTCAAGAAATGTTGAGGGCACCATGTGAAGAAAACTAAATTCTGTTTGTACTGGAGATTTATTTTTATTTATTTTGGCCAAAACAGGTTTTGCCATAAAAATTGCAAAAACACTGGAATTTTTTTCTCATCTCCTTCCATCCCACCTTAATTTTACTTCAAGATTAACACAAACAATTGGAACAGACCTACCACTGACAATATAAGCTGTAGCTTCCACATACACAAAATAAATGTTCTGTTATTTCGACTATATTTTGTAAACGGTAGATATGAATAATAAACTCTCATAAACTTTTTTTTTTGTTGCAATTCTACTTGACCAACAATTCTTTATTTTGCTTCTAGAAACTCGTTATGTTGATTTTAATTTTATGGTCCGATGTAAAACTTCAACTAACGTTAAAATTTATATTGATAATAGCCACATAAAATGGAATGTATATAAGTTGAATAGTTAAATTTACGACCTAATAATTATTTATTGACGAAACATTTTCACTGGGGATTTTAATTGTTCGTTTCATTGATCATCAAGAAATATAACGATATAACTGTAAAGGTTATTCTATTTTAGTAAAACGGGGCACTTGTTTTTGGTAGAAAATAAAAATGTACATACATAATACCGGTTTTTCACTTTATCCAAATGTTGAATTTCCAAATAATTTAGGATGTAACTGCATTACTTTGGGTCACTGGTATTATTAGCACCGCGTTCTTACTACCCGTTCGGGTTATAAGCACTTACGCTAATGTGTAATGGTAGGGTGATTGTGAGATGAAATGGAAGACCTACAGATTAACGTGGGATCCGAACCATGGTGGAGGCCTGGAATTCCACACATTCACAAGTTGTGATTAATACACGACTTTTCAGAGGTGTAGGAAGGGTTTGGCAACCAGATAAATCTGTGCCGGGACTGAGAATTGAACCCCGGACCCCTAGCGCAGTAGTCTGACACCTTACCCCTAGACCGCAAGGTCACTGAACTTTGGGTTATTAAAATCATATTGAATTCTATGTACAAATTCAACTAACCCGCATCATTGGTCACGTCGACAGAGGAGTTGTCTCATCTTGTCTAGTTTGCTGGTGTCAGGATTCAAATCCCGGTCTAGGTGAATATCCTTCAAAGGTTTAAAACTCTACCTTGATGAAAATGAAGGTATAGTTAATCTAAAATATACTTTCCTCATCAATGCTTCATCAGTTTAATAAGTTTGGATAACGTGAACGGGTAGTTTTAGCAAAAATTAACCATTGAGAGCGAAATAAAATTAAGCTTCGAAAAATAAATGTTTTGTGTAATCAATTTTAAGGTTTAATACGATTTTGTTATATTTTATAGAAAAGCATTTTGTCAGAGGAAATAAAATATGAGATGTATTAACTTCACAACGCTATTAAAATTATCATCAACACAATACAACAAAACACTAGAATTTGGAGAGTTATACACAAACAAATCACATAAAATAATTTATCAGGTTTTAGATACCTTTCCACTTAATGAAATATTCTTTGAAAAGAAATGAAAAAACCATTAAAAAGTAAAACTTAATATTATGTTACCTTATACTTCTCATAAAATTGTACACGGTTTATATTTTAAAAATAAATATACAACCAAACAAAGTGTATAATTTCTAACAATTTGTAACCCACGCTCTCAGACTAATTAAGTGAACATTTACTTTTTAAAATAAGCCACATCACTTAGAGAAGGTGTAATAAAACACCCAAAGAAAATATTCCAGTGAAATCTTGAATATAAATAGAGCGTTAATTATTTCCAAGTAGTAGTTTTTTTTTTAAAAATAATAGTTTCAACACGAGTTATTAACTGTTTAATAATGGGAGGGAGGGAATTTTAGAGGAAGCGAATTAGTATAAGTAGAGGATGAGAAATACCACAGCTTGATATGCACAAAAAATCATCCCAAGTGATCTCAGTTGGGATTCTAACCCCGACCTCTTCATCAAAAGTGACTAAATGCAATAACAATACGTCTTAGACTTCCTCAAATAGGTATTTGTTCACATGGCAACATCAACATAGACATTATACCCATACCCCTGGTCAAGTGGTCTAAGGAGTAGAGCTCACAATAGACCGTATCGACGGTGATTGGGAGATCAAGGATCGAATCTCGCTCAGATGCAACGTGAAGACACATAAGGGGGAGTGCGATTTTGCCAACCCTTCTCCATGGTAGTGCGGTTGCACTTATTCTATATAAACTTTCTCACCGATACACCTCATATTGCTTAGTTACCTTATCCCCTGGCCCTGTGGCGTAATGGTCAGTCAACCTGACTACGTACCCAGGGGTCTCGGGTTCGACTCCCAGCCGGTACCTTGGGTATTTTTCCCAAAAGAGGAACTATCCCAACGGTCGCCAGGGGTTTGTAAATTAGGTTTAAGAAGGGCCGTATGCAAGAACTTGACTAAGTAGATGCTAAGTGGACACTAGCTTGGGTTTGTTTAGGTTATCATTGGTTAAAAGGTGGAGTGTTAGTGTATTCTGGAACACAATATTAGTCCACTAAACATTCACTAACGTTCTTGCATACCGCCATATGACTTCCCCTGGACCACACTTCCATAACATCTATCATCACATCATCTCATAGTTGGTACGACGTGTAGGCAACCTCCATAGGTGTACCCTGGACAAAGTTCTGTGCCAACAGAATGGCGAATAGTCCACACACAGGCGACAGAACTGGATGTAATGTCCCTCCTTGCCAGTAATACCTCACACTTGAAAAAAAAACCCACCTTATTGTTGAAAGTAATATTTAAACAACATGGGGATCATGAATTGTTTTTCTGTAAAAAAAAAACCTCATAAAATATTTATAAAAATGTCTACGAAGAGCGCCAACATAAAAACAACACCCATCAAAGTTGTATTCCCAAATATTATAAACACCAGAAGAATCCATCTTAATAATATTTTTTGTGAATACCCACGTGACGTTGTTTCGCATCGATGGACGTTACTAGTTTATTTTCGTTCCCTGCGTGATACACCACTTTGCTCCCTATTAATAGGACGGCGGGTGAAAGGGAGAAGAACAATAGGCCACATTGGCCTATATTTTATTATTGGCTCCCATTTCCTCTTGAGTGACGTCTATTTTAACGACTCGACGCAAGTAAACAGGACCGTTATGTAACAGAACGACCGCCGTACGGAGAGAGACTAATTTGGTATGTCGGGAAGAGGGGGGGCGGGGGGGGGGGGGTTAATGCCCTAAAGGCATGGGTTTAGATTTTCACTCGCTAATTGGATAGAATATGCTAACGAAACGACGAGAAAATCAGAAAAATAGTCAACGAGTTTTTCTTTTTAAATTAAGTTTTGAGAAAATTGGATAAAATTGCGAGTCTGCTACAGCAAAATGTTTTGTTAATTAGTTAAATATTTGAAGCATGTGAATGATCTTGGATTATTAAAAAAATGTAATCAAACATTTTCTAACATACTCTCTAATAGTTTGGAAAAATCATTTTAAAACGTGTAGTTCAATAAAAAAAAAACACAAATTCATTCACACCTAACTATTAGAGAGAATATATAAATACAGTATTTATGTTTCTATCTTTTTCTATTAAAAGTGTGGAATCATAGGACAGCATGTCTTACTTTATTAAACTATGACATAGTTTAATTGTTATTAGTAAAACTATTTTGTTTTTCAAAATTACCAGGGATTCATTTTAAACAAGTCTTAGTTAATTATTAAATAAAATGGTTAGGAATAAAGAGGAAATGCGTTATCATTATGCTAGAACAGTGTTTATTAAACTATGAGTCATGGCACGTGTTATAGGAAAGAAAATTTTATACTAAACGTTATTTAATTTTCTAAATAGAACGTGCTTTATTAGGGTGTGGATGTGGATGTAAGACCAGTGTTTTTTTTGCAGTTTTTATAACAAAACTTTTATTTTTCCAAAATATATAATGCCATCAAAATAGCGTTACTAGATGATAAACTTAATTGTTAGAAAAAGTTATCATTAAATTCCAGGACACCCTTGAAAGATATTCAACAACTTTTGAGGTCACCGTATGAATTTATTATTAATACCACGTCTTTTTACCCGTTCGGTTTATACGGACTTACGCTAATGTGTAATGGTAGGGTTATTGTGTGATGAAATGGAGGACCTACAGTTTAACGTGGGATCCAAACCACGGTGGAGGCCTGGCGGCATTCCCCACATTCACAAGTTGTTATTAATACACGTCTTGTCAGAGGTGAAAGAAGAGTTTGGTAATCAGATAAATCTGTGCCGGGACCGAGGATTGAAACCCGGACCCCCAGCACAGAAGTCTGACACCTTACCCCTAGACCACCAGGTCACCGTGTGTGTATTATTAAACTGGAACTATATATTTTACGACATTTAAACTTAATAAATCTCTCTGAATCACCAGACAAGTTTCTCAACATAAGTGTGTGAAGTTTGGAAATCACCGACCTAGAGGAAGTGTGGGGCTTCACCGCAAGTGTTCATGGGTATTAAATAGTATATAATAGCAGTTTTTTTCTTCTAAAAACTTGTTATTAACAAATTATTGCTTTATCGAGTATAATACCATGAGTTGGTTATTTTGCTATCTAAGCTAAAAAAACCCAACCTTACTTCAGCACTCTTAAATATCTCGAGAAAATTGTTATACTAGTTAAGGTTTTAATGTTATTTTTAGCTTTATTTTGAGTAGTTAACAATCCATAATTTCCCAACACACGACAGTTTGCAAGGAACATAATTCCCTACTAAATACCAAATCCTAGAAGCAAGAAGTTCATTGTTTTGGTGATACGCTGAGCTGATCAGATAATATTTATTAATTTTAACACCGCTTCTCAATACCCATTCGGGTTATACGCTTACCTAAGTACTAATTACGCTAATGGGGTAGGAATTGGGAAGGTCGAATATAGAGGAAGTAAACAGGCATTTGCATGGAGGGAGAGTGGAAAACCGATTAGGAAAACCACCCTCAGTTCACATGAGTGGGATTCGAACCTAGATCTCCCCGTACTCGGCAGTCTAGTTTAACACGAAACTAGAGCGTTAGTTAACTACGCCACCGAGGCGGGTATCAGATAAAAGAGACTTAAGTAACATCTTGGGGTCGAACATTGTGCACCTAAAACCGTAGTCAGACTCCCTGATAGCACGACCATAAAAAGTTTCTTATAGTTAGCGATAAAATACTTTGTTTATTATCACCGCAACTTACTATCTGTTCAGATTATACTCATATATATGAGCATTACTCTAATGGCTTAGGAATGAGGAGAGAAGCATTTTAGAGTTAATCTACCCGCATTTTCGTGGAAGGAGAGTGGGAAACAATTGAGGAAAAAATACTCTCAGTAGAGTCGACCAGGATTCGAGCTCCGATCTCACCGTCTTTCGCAAGCCAGTCTAACACGGCAGTGACGGCTTAAGCCATTTGGTCATTGACGCTAGAAAATACAATTTAAAGTCTCTTTACATGTTCAATAGTTGTAATTATTAAGTAGCATGAATATTTTTTGTACTTTAGGATTAAATATGTCAATACAGTTTACAGTGCCGGTGGGCATGTGGTCTAAATATCAAACTCATTTAGTCTGGTTGGCCGTCAATGGGGAAGTTGGGGCTCAAATCCCAGCTGAGTATAATAAGGGTGTTTTTACTAACGGTTTTACAACTCTCACTCTACACAAATGATAGTACATTTAATCTAAAGTCTACCTTTATCATCCCAATAAAGTTATCGTAACTAAGATATAATACGCGTATAACCCGAACTGGTAGTAAGATGAAGTGGAAAAAAAGTCGATATAAAATACAATTTAACTTAAAAGGCTCCAAAACTGTTACGATATTTTTTTCCCACCTGTACTAACAAAAAATAAATAAAAAATACACAGTTTAATGAGTAACAATGCTATAAACGAGCGAATAATTTTATAATAGTCAAGCCTCACGCATAACAAATGTCTCGTTTAGCATTCCATGTGGTTTCAGCATCACACACACACACATACACGCGCACACATAAGCACACATGGTCGAAGCCACAAACCACGTAACGTGACGACATCAAATGTAATGGTTATCACGTGACTAATGAAATTCCACACAAACACATACACATATTTCGCATTTCTGAAATCACAGCAATCAAAATATGCGAAAATAGACAACAGAGAAGGAGATTCTACCCCTCTCCTCACATGAAAAAAATTAATCTAGAGATCAATGTTATTTGGTTCATTCATTTTCGATAGGGTCTTTATAGCCTCTGGGGTTTTTTGGCCCACCATGCCAATCAAAACGAAACATTGATTACCATAGTTTTATGATACTATATAGCTCTCGATACTGTAATCATCTCCCAAACATGATCCAACAATATGTGTGTCACAAAAATATTCCAAATGGAATATTAATTGAAGTGTTTGAATCACACATGGACACACACATACTGAGGTACGCTACAAATAGGGGTACGGGGTGATTACCGAAATGAATGAAAATCATTTTGTTTCCGTGGGTGATGACAGTAGAAGATTGAAAGGCTGTATTCGCTATGGCCCGCGCCCACAGACAAGTCTGTGCCCACGCCAGACTATTTAGTGGTTATTTTTTAATCATCCCATTTTTTTTTAACATATAGATATAATTGGTTAAGAAAAATAACAAATTGAAATCCCTTAGGCAAATACAAATATATATCATTGGAATTTTGCAATTAACTTGGTAAATACTAAAAGATTAATTTTGATTATTTAAATATTATTTCGATATTGAATCCGTATTTTATTAATATACATACGTATTAAACTAATTCAACCCAAAATGACACATTTATATTTTTTTTATGATCTCGTGGCTTACTACACGTCTAGGCTAGCAGCATATTTATACTAATGAGTTAAGCAGGAGGAAAGATAGAATTTATAAGAAATGTACCCGAGTTTTCATGGAAGAAAAGTGAGTAACCATTAAGGAAAAATACATCTGAGTACACATGGTCGAGATTCGAACCCCAACTTTCTCATTACTTCCAGAGCAGATTTAAAGGTTTCATCTTTGTTCAGTTTTAACACAGGTGCACCGGGTGACCCTACATTATTTAATTTTTTGAATAATTATTTTCCACCGCGTAAAAGTACCAGTTCCGGTTATACGCATTTATTACGCTGATAGAATGGGGATGAGAAAGGTAGACGTTTTAGATATAAAATGTTCCTACATTTGCATGGAAGAGGAGTGGTAAAATCATTTAGGGAATAAGCGGCCTCAGTACAGCAGACCGGTATTCGAACCCTAATCTTTCCGTCACCAGCAATCCATTCCGACTTGAGAGTGACGCGTTAGACCATGCGACAACCGATGCGGATGAAATAGAATTTGTTGCAGATCGAGTTAACGCTTACCGGTAATAACATGGTTTAATCTCCGACCAGGTATACCCTTCTTATGATAATATTCTTTGGGCTTACACTAATGGGGTAGGGATGGGTGAGGTAACGTTTAGAAGAAATGCACCCACATTCAAGTGAAAGAACCCTAGTTAACCATGTAAGGTGCGGCAGAAGGGAGCGTGAGTAATTTTACAGTTTTTATAGCAAGGGTGTCCTGGAATTTTGTCTAAACATTTTAAATAAAGAGGAAAGGTTTTGACAAAATCCCAGGACAGCTTTGACAGATATTCAAGGTCTGTTGATATTAGCATGTGCAGAACACTAAACTATATGTTGCTACTGGAGAAATATTTGATTTATTTTGGCCAAAAAATGTCAATTCTATAAAAACTGTAAAAACACTTGCGCTCCCTTCGGCCGTACCTTAAGGTAAGCCACTATTAATAAATAAGTTCAGCCGGGTGGGACTCGAAATTCAATTTACCCTTCATTGGCATTCCAATCTATCGAGAGAGTGACACCAGATTAATTTGTACAGTACGACCGCAAATATCCGTCATCCAAAATAGAAGCGTTGAGACACAATAAATACCAAGATGTCCGCGAGAAGTAAGGCTAGTTGGCTGATAAATGTTTTGGGTACCGTGCGGGCTCAAATCAAAACTCCCATATCATTTTTTTAGCATATCATCTTACAACCCGTTCGGGCTATCCGCTTAGGTAATAATAATGATAATGGTTTTTAGAATTAGGAAGGTTATATTTAAAGGAAGTGTATCCGCATTCACGTGAAGTAAGACTGGAAAAAACATTTAGGGAAAAATCAACCTCAGTACACTCGACAGAGATTCGAACCTCAAGCTCCCCGTCATCGTCAATCTAATATACTAAAAGAGTAGCGCGTTATACCGCGCGAGCACTGAAGCAGGTAAATAATAATTAATATCAGAGAGCATTCAATCAATAGACCGGAACATACTGTCCAACATTTTACGTTTATTTGTTCGAATATACTTTCCACTAAATTTGCATGCTTTGTGAATTTATGAACTCCCGCACAAAGGTATTCCCTGAACAAACAAATAAAAAAAAACAATAGAACACACAAACAATGCAAACACAGAAATTAACCAATCACGTGACTACATTTTAAGCAGCTTTTGTTTTTTGGAAACGACCTTTATTACGTTTAGGAGGTCGACGTTGTATATATATTTGAGCATTAATCAGGGCAGTAGAAGGGGGAGAGGGGGAATACATTCCAGAGTGCAATAATTTGCATCACATCGCCACCTTACTAAGTCATATTAACACCTCGCATTCCTAAGTGATAGAAATATACAACGCAAACAAACAAGAACAATTGGTGTTGGATTTAAACATTATCAAGAGCTTTAATTACCGAGTGATTTACTTAAATACTTTGACAATGTTTGAACAACGACATTCCACAGATTTTTTTTAAAGGACTGAGAGAATAAAAAGTGTGTTAGTAAAAATTGACGAAAGGAATTTTTATTACAACTTGGCAAACAATAGAGGAAATGTTTAATCTCTTCAAGTGCAGAAGAAGACAACATGACAGCACTTAAAAAAATATGGCACAATAGGAATCCGAAGCTTTTTGAGAATATGGATAATATTAGTTTTACATGGTGTGAATAAATAAACAAGTTCAAGGTCTCAAGTGTATGCCTCTATCTAGTGAAATAAGTGCAGTCTGTTCTAACAAGTGTGTTAAAAGGCTAAACTCGCGGACGCCTATCTTACACGGTGTGGCTTTCCGGTAAACTGGTAGCCGAACTGACTGGGTGGTGGACAGGTACTGGGCTCTTTTGAACGGACTCATCATCATCATCATCATCATCATCATCATCATCATCATCATCATCATCATCATCATCATCATAATCATCATCATCAACAACTGTATACAACCTGTGGCCGGGTCAGTTTAGTAAAATGCCTTCATCTTCCTCTATCCTTCCCTCACCCTTCCTCCTTTAATTTCTTCCATTCTTCTCTTCTCACTTGAACACTTTCTGTTATCTGCTCCTCCCATATCTTTCTTGCCCTCCCCTGCGGGCTTTTCCCCACATACTTCATTTCCAACCTTTTCTTCGGCATCCTTTTTTTCCATCCTTATTGCATGCACATATCATATCAGTCTTGCTTTCTCTACTATCCGTAAACTGATAGCCAAATCACAAATGAAAAAAATACCAATCATCATCCACGGGGAGATTTTTTTATGTTCATTCCTAAGCATATGGGTTGGCCTATGTATGTCAAACACTTACACCATGGTTATAAAACAATGGGAACATGTTATAAAAAGTTACCAATAATAATAACAACATATTTTATGTTTCTTAGAACTAGCATGTTGATCGAGAGTATACTTACCATCAAATTTAACACTAAAATCTTTGTTACAAAGAAATTAACTGACATAATTCGAGTCCTAATATTCAGCAGTCCTTCTTTGTAGACATTCTCCTCAAGCCATTTCTTATTAAAATACACAGTTCCTCACTTTATTTTTCTCGCACGTAAGACTTTTGGGTTCATCAACTAAGAATTCATCTTACTCGAGGTTCATCTGCCCTCATTTTGAAAGCAAATGAACGCAAAGATAACTCAAATACAGAAAGTGTAAACAATTTTAAGAACAACTTTTCTTCTTTAACTACACGCACTAGATTCAGTACTGTTTAGACATCACGTTTGCCGTGTTTGCAAAGAAAATTTCCCACAGCAAGCAAAACATTTCACTTTTCCATAAGAAATTTCCCTCCATCGCGAAAAAATAAATAGAAAAAATACCGGCTTTATGCTGTAATTTATGTTTAACCGACCGGCTATCGGCCCTATAAAAAAGAAAATTGAGCTATTTACCAGCCATTTGGCAACCCCAGGACTGATCCTTGCGGTCCACACGGGGTGGTTCAGTTGTATAGTTTATATATATTTATATTTATCGCCACGTCTTACTACCTGTTCAGGCTGTACGCAAGCATATTAAACCATAGGCAACATTTTAATCGTAATGTATAGGCAAGGAATAAATATGGCCAAGGAAATGGCTGCGCAAGAGGTCTTTAGGAGCATCATCGACAATATTGAAAGAGCTGTGAGATGATGATCCTCGTGAATATGTGATTGTGTTCTGAGAATAACGCCTAAACAATTCACGTCTAAGGCACCGACCATTCAACAGGAAGATCTAACAGTGATAACAGATATAACGTGAAGCTGTGCCGATACAAGTAAAATTTTAAATAACACTGTAACACCGGCTTTCCTTGCCACTGCCCCAAGTTTCAGAATACTGTCAATTTTCCCCCCGTGTATTGAAATAGCCAGTTAAACAAAAGTATATACGAAGTATCTGTCTAGGCCATCTTCTGACCAGCTTGCACCATCAGTAACTCGGCCGACCTTATATTGTATGCAAGAAGCCAGTAGCTACAAGCTGACCCTCAGCTACTGGCTATATCACCTCGCACCTTACCAGGAACTACTGCGCAGGTATACAGGGAAAACGAGGGGATGGGTAACGTATGGGAGAAATGTATATAATATAATTTATAAAATATATTTTCTTATGGTATGAGAGATATATGTTTGATTCAATGGCTAGGAACTCTATTTTCACTCCTAGATATTTTCTGTGCTGTCAACATGCAGGATAAATTTAACTGGCTTTTTTTTGTTGCTAACAGATTAAAGACACTATAGGCTCATTCGTGACTCCTAAACATACTGTCAACAATTATTACTTTTCAGGACTTTGAATACGCATGCTAACGTGATTTTTATGTCACTGCGCAATCCTAAAACAAGTGTAATCTCTAACATAGCCAGCAGCACGCGTCCATTATTATTATTATTATTGCAGTAAAATTGAATTAAAACTAAAATTATTATTAAAATACTCGTTGAAATATAACCAGTCACTAGAGTAATAAACACAAATAAAAACTTGACGTTTCAACCAATTTTGAAAAATGTTAACATCTTATTTGATATTTTGATGGAAAGCTATTTTGTGCTTCCCGAATAAAAAATAACGATGCACCGTACATACTTTCTTCTCCCCTTTATCTAATTTATACTTATATCTCGTAAGATATTTGAAAATAAATAATAATAATAATAATATACATTGTTATAGAAACATAATGACAAAAAAAGAACATCGCATTTCATCAACGAGCATATATGAAATAATATATACCGTTGGAGAAATATATTATTTGTTCTGCTCATTTTCAACTCCCCATTCCTCAAAAATATTTAAATTAAAATTGACTTTAACTCAGAAAATATTGCTTTTATAAAATATTCTTTCATAAAAAAGTTGTTTATTTTTATTGATAAGTCATTTCGTATCTCAAAGAGTTGCGGTATGTATGTATGTATGTATGATCAATATATATATATATATAATAATAATAATAATAATATACATTGTTATAGAAACATAATGACAAAAAAAGAACATCGCATTTCATCAACGAGCATATATGAAATAATATATACCGTTGGAGAAATATATTATTTGTTCTGCTCATTTTCAACTCCCCATTCCTCAAAAATATTTAAATTAAAATTGACTTTAACTCAGAAAATATTGCTTTTATAAAATATTCTTTCATAAAAAAGTTGTTTATTTTTATTGATAAGTCATTTCGTATCTCAAAGAGTTGCGGTATGTATGTATGTATGTATGATCAATATATATATATATATGATCAAAATATAAAATCTACGCGTGTAAAATACCCTCAAAGTAATCTTCATAAGAAAATGACATGCGCCATTTTGAATGTAAAATGTCTAGATATCAATTTTAATCCAAATCAAAGAATCTCGAATTTAATGTTTTGACAAGAACAACACTTTCTTTCTCCGAGAGGTTGCTAGGAAGTGAAAAGTACCAATTAATTGTTCAAAAATAAATAGTTATTTTTTTCCCCATGGTTTTAATTTTTTTTTATCGTGTTAAAGGAGGTTTAATACTTCAGCAGTCATCAGACAAGACCCACTTATATATTTGATTATAAATTAACTTCATTATAATATTATTATAGTTTATAAAGTGGCGTTAAAATATAATTATCATCCCAGTCTTTGAGAGTAAAATGCTAACTCGATTAAAAGTTTTATTATGAAGCGTGATTTCTCGGTACATTTCTTTAAATTAAAACGATTTGTTTGCTTTCATATTTAACTTCTAGGTAACGCTATTCCAACCACTTTTGCCTAACCAAGTTTTCTCGTGTTACTATAAATAGCAAATTATGTCAAGGAGTATTTAAAATGGTTATTTTGTCCTTTAAACTTCAATACACATGTTACAACTATTTACAAAACAAACTAAATATTATAAGAGTTTCCAAACAATGTTTGTTGTATTGTGTGTTTTTTCATAGATAGTTTTAAAACAAACAACTAATGCTCCAAAATGTTTACCAAAGTAAAAAGCGAGTAAAACTGAAACAATTGAAAGGAAATGGCTGCGTCGGAAGAAGGAAGAAACAAAAAGTGAACAATATAATCCCGGATGGGATGAAGAATGGGTGAGGGAAATGAAAGTGGGGAGAACAAAGTTTTCAGTTCGTGGTGATTTTACCATTCTCTGTTGTAATTATTATATTTTATGATTTTTTTTAATTGGTTAACAGATATATTAAGATCTGATATAACGTGATAATATTCAAAATTCACTTATTTAACATTATCTTTGAGAGTGAACGTTAAAGTGGTGCATTGTCCATTTGAAAATAGTATTGGGGGATTTCAATTAATATCTCAATATGTAAGACAATTAATATCAGTGCACTCAGTCAGATTTTTGAACAAAATTTCAACCCTTCGGGGCCGAGAAAATTGTGCCAGCCCAACACTTTCCAACTGGACTACAGTCCGATTTTCATAAAAAGGGCCTTTAAGAAAATACATTTATTTTGTTAGCATTGATAACATTTTACTATAGACTATTAGGGTATCATATATGTAATACTAATATCTAACAAAAGTGATAGCTGCAAATCACATGACTTGATCTATGACTACGTGAAAGTAGATCTAATAACTTTTCTATCGGTCATATAAAACCACCGCTAGCCCTAGCACTAGTGAGGGATGGATAAGTAGAAAGATATACAAATAAATATTAGAGTTAAATTAAATACAATATTAAGTATATGGATAAAAAAAGTACCAAAATAAATTAAATATTTATATTTGGAAAATGACTGAAATGTTTTAAAATTAGAAAATAGTAAAGATAAATCCTGTGCCATTACAATGTCTTGAAAACTTAGAATTCGAAGGTACTAAAATACAAGTTATGTGAGAACAAAGTTTATTTAAATTTTGGCAGTCAAATTTATTTTTGTTTCTAGCACTTCAATAATTTTTAAATATTTATACAATAAAAATTTGTCTATGTTGATTTCACCAAAGAATAGAAAAAATAAAAATTAAAACATTTTAATTTTCTTATGTGGCTTTGAATGTATACAGTTTGCCACATACACACAAAACACATTGAAAGCATTTCTAATGTTTTCCACAATAATAACCCCCTTCAGCCTCTTCCCTTCATCCCCAACTCCCTCTTCTACGGAAAAATTCAGAGCTAAGGGGTGGTAATTAAATATTGCAGTCGCTTACTTAAACCCATTCTCCGGGAGGACTTGTATAAAATGAACGGGATTACAAAAGAAAATAGAAGAGAAAAACAAGAACTGGTAGAGACAAAGTAACACCGCTAATTGTTCGGTTGGTAATTAGCAATGTTCCTAAAATTTTTTGGGGTAGGGGTTTGCAAAATAAAGCAAATTAAGTAATTAGTTGATGCGAGAAGAAAACCGAACCTACCGTTCAACAGGAATCTAAAAATACTATTGTGTAGTCAACATAGGCTCTGCATTAACGTCGATTAATTCGAAAAAGCCTGAATTAAACCGATTTAGACCCGCCTCGGTGGTAACGTAAACGGTTACTTAAACCTCATCCGGTTTGTTGAGGCTCTGAATTCCATCCGGGCTAATAAATGGTTTTCCACTCTCCCTCCAAGAATATGCGAGTACATTTCATATAAAGTTATACCTTCCTCATTCCTACTCCATCAACGAATTCAAAATTCATATAGCCCGGATATTTAAAAAGACGCAGTAGAAAATATATACACGGCTAGATGTGTGTTGGCTCACAATGTAAAAAAAAAAACCACCACTAGAACTGTACCTGCTCCGGTGGCCGCATGGTCTAAGGCGTCAATCTTACGATAGACTAGACTGCCGATGACAAGGAGATGAGGGTTTGAATCAAATATCCCTTCATAACAGTAAACGCAGCTTTCTGAATGTATTTTACATGAGCACTGAATGAGTCTGTTGGTTTTTAAATTTGATTAAATTCTCCTAAACAGATTTTATGGAGAAGCGCGGACAAAGCTGAGATTATTTTTCGGAGAGCGACCAACGCAGTACACGCTTTCTTGGGATTGGTTTAGAGTTCGTCACGTGGCCACATTTCAGTTACGTTTCTTTTTTTTTTATGCCGGACGCGGATTTAAATTTAAAAATTATTAAACTTATTTAACGTGCAGTTTCTGAACAGTTTTATTATATCAGAACACGATAATTTTTATGAGCGAGAGCGAAAGAGCTTACCAATTTTGACGTGAAAGGTATTTTCATATACCTTCCAGGGCTCATTTACAAGCCACAATCGACATGGAAGTGACGGCTTTACTTCCCCTCCGAAGAAAGTTGTGCTACGGATTTTTATCACTAAAAAAAATCCGTCGACCCCGGGTGCGTTTGAACCCGAGAACACCGGGTCCTGAGATGAGCAGAAGTTTACCCCAATACCCCCGAGGTCGAGGTGGATGTGAATTCAAAGCTAGGCAGAAAATAGCAGAGTTAAACCACCCCTCCTTACTAGGCCTCGCTTCCAAGGAAAAGTGAATCGGCATATTAGGTTGGCATACGGCAACCTGCGAACTTTTTTCTCCGCACCGACCGTATATGGACACCTTCAAGAACATACAAGCTGAACCAGAAATCGTGCCAACATATGGACAGCTGAGAAATCTTAGAAACCCACATATTTTTCGCCATATCCCATGTTACTTACACAATAAACCCCTACGTATTTAGTTCGAAGTTCCTTTAACCTTGAGCTGCCAACATGTAGACGGAAATAAACATTTACCTGCCACTGTTTGGATGCAAACGTAAGTTTTTCCATAGCAATATTTAGATACAAAATTAAACTCTAGCAGGGCAACCTTTGGATATAAAATTACACTCATAGAGCATGCACAACATTTTGATACAAGATTAAACTTTCACAGGGCAACATTTGCTTATAGAATTAAACTTTTACAGGGCAACATTTGCTTATAGAATTAAACTTTTACAGGGCAACATTTGCTTATAGAATTAAACTTTTACAGGGTAACATTTGCTTATAGAATTAAACTTTGACAGGGCAACATTTGAATACAAGATTAAACTTTGACATGGCGATATTTTAATACAAGCTTAAACTTCTACAGGGCAACATTTTGATACGAGATTAAACTTTTACAGAGCAACATTTGGTTACAGAATTAAACTTTGGCAGGGCAACATCTGGTTACAGAATCAAACTTTAGAAATGTAAATATTTGTATGGTATTAATATTATTATTATTATTTCGTTAAATACTCTACCATGGTTTAGCGGCTTGATCTAAAGAATAAGGTTGAGAAGGTTTATTTATAGGACGTTCACTTGTTCTAGCATGGAGAAGAGATTGGAAAACTACAATGATAAACTACAGG
>CABFOV010003812.1:9415-29882 GCA_902141375.1 Timema poppense | reverse complement strand
TCTGGGGGGGGGGTCTACCTCAAGTGAAACAAGCTCACTGGTATTCGAGTCTACTGTGAGACTGACACCTTAGACTGTGTATCAACTGGGGTGGTTCAAATATAAAATTACACTGAAAATAAATAGGTCTGTTGCACAAAACATTGATTCTATTATTTTCATTTTAATATCGTGTACTCGCACATTTAATGTAGGCTTATCTCTGTAGAAAAAAAAGCGTATTTTTTTTTACCAGTGCACCTTACTACCTGTTCAGGTTGCGCGCATCTATTATAATTACTATAGAAGGGAAGGGATAAGGAAGGAATTATTTTAGATGTAACCTACCAGCATTTGCGTGGGAGAAGAGTGGGAAACCATTTAAGTAAAACCACCCTCAGTAGACCCAACCGGGATTCGAGCCTCGATCTCCCAGTCATAAACAGGCATGTCTAACACGATAGTGACGCCTTAGACCATTCAGCCACTGAAGCGGGTATTAATTTATTACTAACAAGAACTACGACTTTAAACTATAAATCGGCCCCTATATTCTAGTTAAGTTAAATAAAGGAACCAAGCAAAAAAAAAGCAGCTAGAAAATTAATAGTAAATTTAACTTGTATGTTTAACAAAAACAAGTCTTCTTGATTAATGATATGAAGAAGAACTTACCCATGTATCGAATTAAGTGGCCTTTATATAAAGACCGTACAAAGGTTACATAATGAAGGCGGCTCGTATGAAAGGTTTGAAGAGGTATAAGTTTAATAATTGGTTTAAAATCGTGGGTGAATGGCAGCCCACATTCCAAACAGTTTCCATCTGTTAATTTTTTTTTCTACGAGCATTAAATTAAGATGTGATATTCGCACTTCACTAAAGACGAAGATGCCGTGATCCATTACCAGAAACATTGAATTACTTAGGTATACAGATATTAGAAAATACTGTGAGTGTCAAAGCGTTGTTCTGTTAAAGATTATCAAGAATCTCTGAGAGAACTTTGTTCAATTCCCTGAGGGAGTCTAAATTTAGTTATTCGCGTGGAGCGAAAGCAAGAGAGAAAGTGTGTGTGTGTGTGTGTGTGTGTGTGTGAGAGAGAGAGAGAGAGAGAGAGAGAGAAATTCAGAGTTACGGTCCAAATGCTGGGAAAAATAATCACCCAAAGAAACGTTAGCGGTTCACACATGATCTAAGGCGTCATACTCACAATGTACAAAATCACAAATGACAGGGGTATCGGGGTTCAAATCCCTACAAATTAAGATCTTAAATAGCCCTAAATATTTACAAGTATATCAATCTAAAACAAAAACAAAAGCTCAAATCAAACTTTAGTTGAATTTTTATAGGGAGGAACTTTGAGAAAAATAAAATCTTTTTATTTCGGTTGACATTAATATATTTTTTAATACAGTATCATTTTATTATTGATATTATCAATGAAAAGTTACAGTTTCATATCACGCGAAATTCATCACACATATTAAATTTTTTTTTCAAAATAGTTTCTAACCCAATGTATTTCAATAATTCTTGCTCCGATAAGTAGTCATAATATTGTTCGAACAACATTTGTCAATTATAATACACAACATAATAAAAATTAAAATGAAATGTAATTTTATGAAAATTTAGGAGATGTGCTGAGAAATAAATACTAAGATGAAATTGATAGTATTATTTAGTATAGAACAACATTTGCTGAATAAAGTTAAAACATGTCTAAATTTAAATTTTAAAATTGAGTTTAATGAACCTTAGATTTAACTTGATAAAACCTTATGGACGATAAGACCTTGCTACAGTTACATGAAGTTAAAATTATCAATGAACATTGAACAGTGAAGTTATTACTTTCTTTACAAATGAAAGAGTCTGATTAAAATGAACTTTGGCGGCCGCATGGTATAAGCTGTCTCTCTCGCAATAGACTAGACTGCCGATGACTGGGAGGTCAAGGTTTGAATCCTGGTCGGGCGTAAGTGATAGAAGGTTTTTTCATAAATGATTTTCCACTCTACCTCCACGTGAATGCGAGTACACTTCCTTTAAATTCAACCTTCCTCGCCCCTAACACACTAGCGTAATTAGTACCTATACTTGTAGCCCGAACGGGTGGTAATATACAGTGCTAAAATAAAATAGTAATTATAATGAAGACTTAATTATGTCATATATGAGAACATGCATTTAATCATAAATGTAAATGCTTGAAAATATATTTATCATATGATTGTATAAAAAAGAGAGAGTTATTCATATCGAGATCGGACTTTTAATCCTTTTACAGAATGAATCGGCCTAAAAACTCCCATAATTCCAGTGGCCACTATTAGCCACATGAAAAGTTCTCACAGTAAAATTATCTCAAAATCGACCAGAAAAATATTTTCGGAAGCCTCTCTGCGGCTTCCCTCTCTCGCCGACATTCCAAATCCCAGCTGATCCCGGCACCCCTTCCCCCCACCCCGCACCCCTTCCCACTACCCACGCACCATACGGTAATGCAGTGTGTACGTATGAACGTGTGAACAGTGCCAGGAAAATAAACCCCCTCCTCTGCGTCAAGGTCCATACCAAGGGGAACTATAAATAAGAACGGTTCTTCTCTTTTGAATGTTATTTATTTTTTTACTTTATTTTCTCTAAAGGTACTGCGCCACATTTTTTATCTCACGTTTAACAATATATAGAATACAATAAAAAGAAAATCATCACTTTAAAAAATTTGTGGCTAATTTATTGTCGCGTCAATTTTGAAATAACAGCATTTAGAATTCAATTTTAAAATTGAAAGTTCGATTATTTTGGTATTTAATTTATATAATAATTTTAATCCTAAAATAAAAATTATTCCCTTCTGAATATTTATGAAATATAATTTGGCACAGTCTTGATTGAAAATAAATCAATCAGAATCAGTCAGGTAGAACTCCAGATAATTATGATGATATAAAAAAACTGGATGCAATTAGTTTCTACGGTAAGTCCTGGAGTTCTACCTGACTGATTCTGATTTATTTATTTTCAACCAAGACTGTGCCAAATTATATTTCATAAATATTCAGTCGGGAAGAATTTTTGTTTTGGTATTAGAATTAGAATATAAATTAAATACCTAAATTAAGTGAACTTCCAATTTTTAAATTTTGAATTCTAAAGGCTGTTTTTTCAAAATTGGCGCGTCAAAGAGTTAGCTATTATTATTATTATTATTATTATTAGCCCCACGTCTTACTACCCGTTCGGGTTATACGCACGTACACTAATGTGTAATGGTAGGGTGATTGTGAGATGAAATGAAGGACCTACAGTTTAACATGGAATCCGAACCACGGTGGAGGCCTGGCATTCCCCACATTCACTAGATGTCTTGTCAGAGGTGAAGGAAGGGTTTGGTAATCATATAAATCTGTGCCGGGACCGAGGATTGAACCCCAGACCCTAGCACAGAGGTCCGACACCTTACCCCTAGACCATCAGGTCACCCTAGAAATAAATTAATGTAGAGAAACCAGTATTTTGTGATGATTCGACATATTGATGTCAAAAATAATGGGTTTAACACCAAGGTTAATATTGTTGTAATGTAGAACATAGGGAATGCGACAAAAGAACTGTGTTTATGCGATTTTTATAGCAAAGTATATTTTAGCAAAAATAAATAAAATATTGCACCAATAGAAACATAGTTTAATTTTCTTCACATGGTGATACAACAGTAGAATATCTGTCATGAGCAGAGTGGCATTATATGACAAACTTTTTAAATACAGAGGAAGCTTAAACTATATTTCTATTAGAGAAATATTTAATTTATTTTGGCCAAAAAATATTTTGCTATAAAAATTACAAAAACACTACCCTTTTGTCTCAGCCCCTACACTCCCAACTAGTCAAAGATTAATTTTAAAAGACAGTGGAGGGAAAGGATTGGTAAAATTACCGTTATATATATATTTTTTTAAATTCCCACCCCCAATGCACCCAGCTGAGATTTGAACCTCGGACTTCCCTTCACCCGCAATTCAGAATATCCAGAGCTTGACGACTTAGACCATAATATCCTCGGTCCGGTTATTATTTCTGTTTATTACTCATCACATGCCAAATTTAGTTCTGTCTGTATTCTCCGTTCCATTGAGCAATAGTTTGGAAATATTTTAAGCAATCCTTTGGACAGTAGAAAGGGGAAAATGAGGGGAAAGGGTGAAGAACAGTAGCCAAAGGGGAGTGGGAGAAGCGATGTTTACAAAATTTTATGTAACTCAAGTTGTTAAGACANTAGATAAAAAAAAAAAGACCCCACCGAGAGAGACAAGGTTTGCTGATATTACTGTTGAAATGTTCTGCTCAGCTGGCCTCTATTTATAAAACACAAAATGTCAAATGTAAGTCAAACCAAATTATTTTCGTGTTTATTCGCTTTCAATCGAGGCGTAGAAAGTTTAACAAGTAGTTCCAGAGGAACGAGTAAAAAAGGGGCGTTTTGTACAACAGTTGTCGAGTTCAAATTTATGAACGCAAATGTTCCCTTAATTGTTAACAGATATCTATAAAATTGTACACTTTAGTTACTGTTTCTAGCCCCCATCAGTAGACACGTATACTAGAGTGTCTACTTCGTCTAATTTGGTTTACCAGAGACGTGGACGTCAGAGTTTGAATCCCAGCTGGGTGTGCAGAGTTTGGTTTCCCTAAAGTTTTTTCTACTCTCCCGTCAAGAAAATGCTGGCATATTACTTATAAATCACATTTTACTCATCCTTATACCATAAGTATGAATATAAGGGTAGCCCGGAGGGGAAGTAAGACTCGAAGTAAACCCAAACAAAATATTGCGAGTACCAGCAATCAGACAGGGAACAGGTAAAAAGGACTTTCATCTAAGGTTGTGCATCAGCCTGTAGAGAGGACTGGAAAGGACATCGCATGAGATATCTCCTCACTCCCCTCCTCGGTTCTCACAGAGAAACCGGTTGAACTCCGGACTCTCGAGTCAGTATTAGCCACACTCACGCACATTTTAGTATCTCAAAAGTTGATTCATGGCTGCCCTTAGACGTGTGAGAACAGTATGACTACCCAGAGCCCCATAATTTGAGGGGCCCCACGCTTGCTTAAGGTACAGAGGGGGAAAAACAAGTTAAGGTCTGAAATTTTGAATTGAGTGCTCACTCATAGCAGAGTGTAAAATCAAATGAAAACAGGGTCATGTAGTTTAAATTATTGAATGAGTGAAACTAGTTCTTAATTTCAAACCCACTGATTTGCTTTTGTCTGTGACCATTTTTTAACGACCCATCTCGGTGGCGTTGTTAGCTAACGCGCTTGTTTCTTATTGAGCTAGACTACCGAGGACAGGGATATCAAGGTTCGGATCTCTCTCGCGTGAACTGGGGGTGGATTTTAATAAATGGTTTTCCACTCTCCCTCCAAACAAATGTGGGTTCACTTACTTTATATTCAACCTTCCAAACTCCTAACTTATTAGCGTAATTGGCACTTAAGCGTATAATCCGAACGAGTAGTAATACGCCGAGCTAAATATATCATTTTTAACGCTCTAGCTGACTTAATTCAAACTTGGAACAGTTGTTCCTTGAACCTTTATACAAATAAAGTTCGTTGAGGAAGAAAACCAAACGAAGGGTTGGGATAAATCAACCCTTATATGTATAAAAACACTGTTTCTAGCATTAATTATTACATGCATTTACCTTTTAGGGCATTTCCTCATACGTTATAAGTATGAAAATTGGTATATAGGCGCAAACTAATGTAATTACATTAAACAAAAGTTAACTTTTTTTTCTCTTGGGGTGGAGAGGGTTGAGGCAGGTAACTGGAGGACCTGAAAAAAAAATTGTCCAGGGCCCTACGTCTACTAAGGGCATCCCTAAGTTGATTAATAAGTTTTTGCAGGTTAAGTAATTTCCTCCAACCCGCAAACATAAATGAGGCAAATAAATTCAGATATATACTTTCACATTATGGAACAGAAATACTTAAAAAATAACAATATCGCCATCATTACACAATACATCTCCACGATAGTAGCTAGGCTCTTATTTATAAATATTTCGGGTATGTAAAAGGGTAGATGTATTTAAAGTTACTTAAGTTACAAATAAGTGTATCTCAATTATGCACTCGTACTGCAAATTTGTTTATAAAACAGTAAATATTAACGTTCCGAATCTATTATTGATTCTATTTATCTATTTTAATCTAAATGGAAATTTTAGAGACACTTTAAAAATGTGTAAACTGTGTTAAATATCCAAATCATAAAAACTACGCCTTAAAAAATCTAGCATATACGTTTGACACAATGCTCTAACCTATTATCATACTTCACATGTTTTTTTAAATAAAAGTTTTTGTCAAAATTATTTGAAACTTTAGTGGGGGGTGGAGGGGTAGAGCCTCGAACCCCCCCCGCCCCTCTTTCATCCGCTTCCCTGGGTGAGCCACTGGACTTGTCGTTTTTGAGATGAAAATGAAAGGGGGAAGGATGTAACTTCAAAAGAAAGACTTATTAGTTAATCAAATCTAATGATTATAGGGGAACTTCGAAACAGACGAACCATTTCTTACCTTAATTGACGCTTAAAATCGAGAAATGAACGAGATCAGACACGTTTAAAGAAAAAACGCGGAGGAAAAATAACCTATTTACCGCGGTAGTATCCATTCTATTTCTTTGATTGCTCGTCCGTACAGAGCACTCTGTCGTGCTCGCTTTGAGGTATGATTATTAAAAGCTCTTCTTATTTAGTCGCACCATCCACCTTCAAAGAAAAAAAAGTCTATATTTTTAGTTTCCAATTCCTTTGGCACTTTCACAAAATAGTTGGAGCTTTTTTTAAAAGTCAATGACCCTTGAAATATTTAAGAAATTTTTTAACTCTTCTGTTTAAAAAATAAATAAACTTCTAACTAAGTAAAATATTTCAGTTAAATATATTAAGTAAGTCATTTACTTGAGCGTTGAAACTAATTACATACTATCAGATGTCCGACCATATTATTTAAGAAGTGGTTTTAGTTAAAAATAATGTTTACGTCAAAATTGATGCGATAAACTATTTCTTACTAGCAAGTATAATAAGTGCCACTACATTTTTTAGTTTAATGAAATACAAAATAGTTTACTAGTCAAAATGACACATTAAAACATTATGGGCTGCAAACGCCCTTTTGAACTATTTCAAACATTTTATTTGGTTGTTGGAAAACACATTTGTTCTCTCGATAAAATAATTCACAGTTACCTGCTTCCTATGGACGCTTGGTATAACGCTCTACTCTTGCAGTAGACTATACTGTCGATGACGAGGAGATCGAGGTTCGAATCTCTATCGGTGTAATGAGGGTTTTTTTTACGAAATGGTTTTCCTTCTTTTACTCCAAGTAAATGTGGGTCCACTTCTTTTAAATATAACCTTCCTGATTCATAAAACCATTAGCGTAATTAATACATATGTATGCAACACGAACATGTAGTAAATCATGGTTCTAAAAAAAATTACAGCTATAAAATATACTTTGCTAGGAAGGGTCTAAAATATTTTCATAGTTAAATAAACAATATTAATATTCTATACTTATGGAAATTTTAAGGATCAATTTGTAAATATCAATAAATATGCCACATAATACACACTGACTAAGAATTTTTTTACTGAGATCATTGTTGTTTAAAAAAAAATGCAACGCATCTTACTACCCGTTCGAGCTACCCGCATATTTACACAAACGGGTAAGATATCGGAAATGTATATTTTTAAAGTAAGTGTAGCTACCCGAATTCTAGTGAGGAATGGTTGTAAGCCATCTGAAGAAAAAAAAAACATAATCCTTGTACATCCAGGCAGGATTCGAACGCCGATCTTTCTCCTTCACCGGCAAACCAAACAGTTCTAAAAATTTAAACAGGGGCGCTCAGTAGTGAAATAAGGCGTTCTAAAAACAAAATCGATTTTAGGACAAACACGCCATCACGTGGATATAACTTTCACGAATATCTTTAAAAAAAAACACTTAAGAAAGAATTAACTTCAAATATTTAAGCAAGCGTAAATGTAAGGATGGTAAAAAGAGCATGACTTATGACCCGCCATGAAACGGCTGACTTCATTTTGATGAGAGATCAAGTTGGAATTCTACCAGTAACAAGGCGGTAAGACTGCGAAGATACTTTTGATGAGTGGCCAAGTATAGTAGAATTTTAGTAGAAAGAACCTTTGAGAAAATACCCACATTTTTTTTTACAGTCAACATATATTAACCTTAACTAAATGATTGTGTTATTTTATATTATTTATATTATTATTTAATATTATCCACCAAAAGTGACAGCTGCAGCTCACATGACTTGACGTATTAATAAGAGAAAGTATATCTATCAGCTTTTCTGGCTGTCAGATAAGGTTCTTCAGCTGAAAATTGTACTGTACCTCCATTTCTCATCAAACTATTGTGGTTTCGAAGACAAGTTCCTCATTCAAGGCAGCAAGATCAGTCCTCCACATAATGAACTAAAATAAATAAATAGAATTATAACAAAGAGTGAACCATTCTTTATTCACATCCCAGATGTTTTGTGGAAGGAATCTATTTTTATAATCCAGCTTGGCTCACGCTCACGCCATCGCGCTGCTACGGTACAGTCACACCAGTACATTCCTCTTTATTTCCTATCATATCTATCTAGAGAAGATCAAACGTGCACTTTTGAAGAAAGTCTGTGCACTCCATCACAAGTCTAAGAACTTTTTTCGGTGACGCGTTCAACAAACGGGTCATTAACGAGTTAATCTAAGTGGTAGCGATGAGTAAGGTATGTAAGAACCAGTCTTACCATCACACGGTCATTACCTTTCACGTTGGCATTCCTGCATTTTTTTTTAATCTTTTAGTTGAGTTAAAGATTGTATTAGCATAAACGACACTAACAGTCGCATTTGTGTTGACATGCCTTTAAACCGAATAAGAGAAAATATTCCATTGGTAGTCACGCAGACAACGACGTCGGTCTCGTCCTGTATGGTTTGCCGGTGACGGGGAGGTCGGGCTTCGAGTCTTAACTGGCCGTGATGAGGTGGTTCCTCTAAATGGCTTCTCCAGCTAAATACACAAAAATATGGGCACACTTTAACCAAATTCTAAAGTCTACATCTTTACCACCCATTCGGATATTAAAACGTGGGCACTCAAGCTAAGGCGTCAATATCGTCTTGTCTGATCTATGGGTGACTTAGAGGTCCAGGCTAGAATTCCAGCCGGCTGTAATAAAGTTGATTTTTCAAAAAATGAACCAGTCTACTTCCACGCTAGTGCGAGCAAGCTTTTTTTTATATAAAATATATCTTTATCATTTCTTCCCAATTATTGTAAACGATATTTAAAAAAAAGTCATGAAGCACGAAAAATATATATATTTTTATACTATGAACCCTTAGAAAAAAAACACATAAGAGTTTCTCCCGAACCTAAATTCTCCCTCTCTCTTGCTCTCAACAGTGCAAACATTATTTCGGTCTCTCTCTAAATCAGGGGTCTTCAACCTTTTTATGTCCAACGGCTAAAGTCTCTGTCTCTTATTGACTCGCGGGCCACAATACTGGTAATACTGTAACAAAAATATTCGGATCTAGGATTTTTCGGGAAATAAGTTCTCTTGAGATAAAAAAAATTAGATTTTTTATAGCATAAGGTAGAATGATTTGTCTTGTCTACTAGAGTTGTCATTTGCCATTTCAAAGTAAGCCTATATTTGTATAAAAACGCAATACTTTTCTTCATGTAAAAAGCCAAAATCGTCTATAAAATAACTTAAAACACACAATAGTTTCTTAATTGATTATATAACATAATATGTGTAACCATGCATTTATCAAACTTTCTCTTGGAATAATTTTATAAATTTCATGAGCCTCTGGGTCGCAAAACGAGTCATTGTGGGCCACGGATTGAAGACCCCTGCTCTAAACGAGCCCAACATTCCTAACGATAGTCCACATTGACACGATCCCCAACCCTTTTTATTTCTATACTCTCCAATCAGAGACGCGCGCTGTCATCGTCGATTATTTCCTATGATCCTGTTGTGTTCAATGGCAGGCACAATGGACTTGTCGCTTTGATGTTTGGAAACGAAATACTTCAATAGTGTTTATTATTTTCTACTATGGACGTGGAATTTCTAAATTATAGCATGGTTGTATGTAAATTATCATTCGAAAGTAATCAGAATGTTAGAAAAAAAGCAGAAGAAGAAAATAATCCACATTGGTGGGCATGTGGACTATATGTCAAGGTCATGTCTGGTTTGCCGGTGATAAGAAGGTCGGGGTTTGAATTTCAACCGAGTGTACTTTCCTGAATGGTTTTTCACTCCCACTCCATGCTAATACGGATGTATTTCCTTCTAATTATCTTTCTCATAACTACCTAATTAAATGCTTATAGCCTGGACGGGTATTAAAACGTGGAGGGAAAAATCAACAAAATGGAGGAAATGTAGATATATATAAAGGGAATAAGAAAGATAGGGTAATGATAGGGAGAAATACGTATGGAAAAGAAGAATTGTTACCGAAAGCAGTTGTCAATCACATTTATATTAGACTGGATTGTCGGTGACGGACAGATCGGGGTTCGAATTCAGGTTGGGTGTAATTAATACTATGTTTTTTTTATTAAATAGCTTCCCACTTTTTATCCAAAGAAATGGGGACACATTTCTTCTAAAACTCTATCTTCCTCATTCTATTAAATTAGCATAGTTAATATATGCTTATAACACGAAAATGAACAAGAACGGTTGATAGAGAGATAAATTGAAAGGGAAAGGGGGGAGGTGTGGACGGAAATAGAAATGGAGAAAGAGGATTGAGAGCCGGGAAGAAGATAAAATCGGCTTCGGTGGCCGCGTGGTCTAAGGCGTCATTCTTGCAGTAGACTAGACCACCGATGACAGGGAGATCAGGGTTATAATCCCTGTCGAGTGTACTAAGGGTGGTTTTACCGAATGGTTTTCCACTATTCCTCCATGCAAATGCGGTTAAACTTACTCTAAATTCAACTCTACTCATCCCTAGCTCATTATCGTAATTAATAGACTGCATCATGTGTATAGCCTTAACAGTTGGTAAGAAGTGGTGTTAAAAAATATATAAAAATTAGAAACATCACTTACCCCCCTCCCCCCTTTGTACTTATTTCTTATATTCTTCAACATACAATCGGTAAATAAAATAACCTAAGAAATATCATTATTGAGAAAGAAATGCGCATATTTCATTGAGTCTCACCACATAAAATAAACGACGTGTGATGTTGGAGCTAGCGTTTAAACCATCAGATAGCAAAAATAAGATTGCAAAAACATATTTGTACATTACGTCTTACTACCCGTCCGGGATATTTGTATACTAGTGAAGTAGGGAGGAGGAAGTTAAAGTTTAGAAAAGGTGAACTAGAATTTGAGTGAAAAGAGAGTGGGAAGCTATTCATGGGGATAATTTTTTTTCTAGCAACTCGGGATTCAATCCCCGAACTACCAGACAAGACAATAAAACACAAGGGTTACTAAAGACTTATTCAAAGCAGTAGGGATCGGGACGATATTTTTTTTTGCATTAAGTCTCACTACCCGCTCGGGTTATACGCTTATATACTAACTACCCTAATGGTTTTAGGGATTAAGATGAGAACTGTACCCACATTAGAGTGGAGGGTGAGTGGAACACCATTTTGAAAAAAACCTACCCTCCGTTCACCCGACTGATATTCGAACCTAAAATCTCCCCGTTATCGACATTATAATCCACTGCGATAGTGACGCCTTAGACCATGTGGCCAACGAGGCGGGTATCATGATCTTAACGAAGGGAAAATGTTTGCGTGTTAGCGGGGAGAGGGTCTGGGAAAACCACAGTGGGAAATCGCCACTTGTGCACCTATCTGAGATTCGAACCTTTAGTTTTCCCGTCAGAGTCAATATCGTCTTATTGCGAGCTTGACACCTTGAATAGCATGACCACCAATGCGAGAGCGTGCGTGTGTATGTTTAGGAAGTGCACGCTAAATACGATCAATTAAACTAAAAATAAAAAAAGGACACGTCACATAGAAAACAACTGCAGTAGGTCAAATTGAGATAACTACCAATCTGTTAAGCAAGGTCAGGGACAGGATAATAACAACCACTAATGGACGTTAATGAAAATAAATATCAGATGGTGAGGCTGCAAGAATATAAGTGTAAGCGTGAATAATAAAAAAACAACATCTCGATCAATGAACGAGGCAATTATTCCATTTATATAATTTGTGTGACTTTCTATTCGGTCGAGATGTGTTAGAGGAGTATTTTAATTTGGTCTTTTATATATAGACCAAATTAAAATTAATTAAATATATATAAATAAAGACCAAATTAAAATATAAATCTAATTAATTTTAATTTGGTCTTTATTTATATATATAAGAAGCAGCAAACAATCCCCGCAGTCGTCGAAGCGAGGCGAAACAAATTGACAAGTGAGAATTGACGTTCAATGCCGAAGATATTGACACGGTTGGTCACTTTCTTATGCGAGGGACTGGTTGATTGGATGAGCACCATCGATTCGATTATACGGAATTGTAAACGGATGAATTGGGCACTTCATAGTAGCTTATTTTAACACCACATCATACCACCCATTCGGGGTAGCCGCTAATGTCTTAAGGATTAGGAAGGTTGAATTTAGAGGAAGTATAGTCGAATTTGCATGGAAAGTAAAGTGAAAAACCATCATTAGTACACCCGACTGGGATCGAACCCCAATCTCCCCGTCTATGGCAGTTTATTATCTTGCAAGAGTAGCTCCTTGGACCATTCGGCCACCGAAGCGGGTTTAGTAATTGAATATTAATTGTAAATAAATACAATAAATCTCCAGCAGACTTCAGTTCAGTATAAGCCATCCAGCTTAACGTTTGTTACTTTGCATACTCAGAAGCTGGTCCTTTTCCATAAATTTTCTGAGATTTGAATGTGCCCTTAGGTTATTTTTAGTGAGATTTGCCTGTTTAAAAAAAAATTAGATGCCTATAAGCTTAATGAAGTGTTGTTATCCCAGCAAATCTTTGAATATTGGATGCCTCAAAATGATACTTGGAGTGGTTTTCACCTACGAACTTTTTGAAAATTTGATGCAGCCAGAAGCTATTTTTAGAGGAACCTTTTCCATCAGACTTATAAAATTGGATGCTCTCAGATGTTATTTAGAGTTGTTTTGTCTGGAAATTTTAATGGTTGGGTGTCTTTGGAAAATATTTAAAGTGATCCTTGCCTTGATTAAAAAAAAATTGATGCTTCAATGTCCATAAGTTATTTGAAGTGGTTCTCAGCTAAAAGCTAGGCAAATTAAATGCCTTTAAGTTACTTGAAATGGTCTATACCTCGTGAATTTTTGAAAATTTGATGCCTCTATAAGCTATTTAGAGTTGTCTTCGTATTTTTTTTTAGTTAAGTATTTCTTGGCGTAGTCCACCCTTGCCAAAGTTTTTGAAATTGAATGCATTTTAGAAGCTGTTTAGAATTTGATACAATAGGTACCATTTTTCAACCTAATATTCGAGAATATCAGAGGGGAGTGAAATAAGCCTAAGGAAGGGAAAGATAGCTTAGCGTGAGAGTGAGTTTATTCCACTCGAGAGGAGGGAAGTACAATATATTATAAAGGGGTAAAAGACCCCCATATACCCCCCATATGTTATGCCACCACTGCTCGACTTAGATTGGTACTTTTTCTCTTCTTACCTTTGGTCACTTTTATAAAACAAAATCAATGTACGCAAACTAATCCGTGTCCCGAACACTTAAAAGTTACTCACATGATTCAATACTTAAATTTAAATTGAACTTGGTTCACTAGCGTACCCAACTCTACATGTGCAAAATTTTGTTAAGTACAAAAATTATAAGAACACGTGAAACTTACACTTTGAAATGAAGGACTAAACGGGAGTGAACCAATTATACAGGGTGTTTCCAAACTATCTGTACACAAACTTAAATGGGAGGTAGGGAAGAATAAAATGATATTTTTCGTTAATGAATAAATGTCTGGAGACGTCACCCTTAGACGCTAGAGAGTGCTGTTGATACATATATAAAAGGCAGATAATGTTAATAACATTTTTATTTACAGCAGTTTGCGCATGTTTACATGGAATCTGCAAGTTTTACAAAGTTCCCGGTGCAAATGTTTGACGGTTCGGTACCGTACACGTCTGTAAGGATACCGTCCATGTTACAATCTTACAGCAGCTCTTCAATTTCGAATGACTGTCCCAAACGCTAGATTCATGTCAGCCATCTCAGAATCCATGAGATGCTCCGTGCTACATGCATGAAGTCTGCTTTACGAATCAAGATTATGATAGTGAGCCACCCAACAGCGCTCTATAGCACCAAAGGGTGACATCTGCAGATCTACATTCACTAACGAAAAAAGGCTTGTTTTATTGTTTCCTCTCATCCATCAAAGCTTGTACAGAGAGTTTAGAATCACCCTGTATAGCTGTGACAAATGCCAGTAAGTTCCTCCCAAAGGAATTCCCAGCTGGTGGGCTGGTATGAACTATTCCTTGGCTTGGACAGGAATTTTATAGCTTGTCATTCATGTTTTATTTTTATTCATCTACTGCAATTTAAAAAAAAATCTGTATCATGGGCCAGGGCCCGGTACCATGGTACCAATAGTCTCCCTTACGTGGCGGGCCTTAATAGTAATCATTCAAAAAAATGAGGGTCTACGCATCTGCTTGCTTAAGACATACTACGACCTTCATCGAACTCAAGTTTAAATAATACAAAAATAATTAAATTGAGATACTCGTGACTAAACACAATAGTTATTCAATTTTGGTCCATGCATGGCGTCTTTATACTCATCCGGACAGTTCGGATAGTACACTAATGGAATAAGGTCGAAGAAGCTATAATGTTGAAGAAATGTACCCACATTTTCATAGAGAAAATGAGAGAAACAATTTAAGGGGGGGAAACGCCTCATTATATTTGACAAGAATAAGAACTACGTCCTCCTCTTCAACTGAAAAACTAGGCCAGACGATACTGACGCCTTAATACATGTGCTCACCGATGCTAGAGTTATGTGATGTAAACAACTTTATCACAGAGGTAGAAATAAGGATCGCAATCAAGAGTATATACTCCAGAAATTGCCTCGAAAATGGATAGAGTATCACTTTGGCCAAAAAGAGACGGGGTAAGAGGGATTCGAGATTCAAACTTCAGTATCCTGGAGTCGAGACCCAAACACGCAGAAGGCAAGCTCCAGGTTGACTTTGCTTCCGTGGAGTCAGCTGTTATTCCCGTGGTCTGATTCCAGCTTCTTATCGCTTTCTGAAAGTGTGAACGCTTTGCACAAATCAACCCCCCCCCCCCTTGTCTCGTCTTCATCAACAGACGATTAGAGGATGATGATGATGATGTGAGTGTTGGTGCCTTGCGCATCTCCGGAATAAATTGCGCACTTAAGGCAGGGAAGACTCGATGAAATCTAATCAAAGGTCACACCGCTTCAAGGACAAAGAAGTGGGGAAATGGTTGTTTAAATTATCCCACGCGTACGCCCGCCCACTCCGGACTGCATTTCTTCTTGTCATCACTTCAATTATTATTAACCTACAGGCACAGTGTATATAGACCGCCTTGCTTGATGTGTGCCAGTGCCGCTCAAGGTCAAGGTGAGAGTAGCTTTCACACGTGACGCGTGTGTGAACCAACGTTGAACGAAACAATGCCCTGATTTTGGTGGGGATCCCGTTCTGAAAGGTTTTATTTCGTATCAGAATACCACACTATAGTAGTATTCTGTTAACATAAATGGCCTTCCGGAATGTTAATAGGAACATGTTTTCGAAGGTCTTTTATCGCACCAAAATACTACTATACAGTAGGGTTCTAGTACGAAATAAGGCCTTATAAAACCGGCTTCAAACCAAAATCGTGGTATAGTTGCTTTCAAAACAGTTTGCATCTTTAAGCAAGTGTGAGCCTATTTACGTAAAATACATACATATATATTCTTAGGATATTTATACCAGAGTTTTTGAAAGATGTATTATTATTTTTGAGATCATATGACACAAAATTAACCTAACAGTTAATCTAATGGGTAGGAATGAGGAGGGAAGTTAAGATAAAATATACCCACATTGGCGTAAGGAGGGCGTGCAAAACCACAATGATAAACTATTGCTCTGGAAAACCACCCTAGATGCACTCAGACCAGATACAAACAGCAACCTTTCCATCACCAGCAATCCAATCTGGTGAAAGACTGGCGCTTTTAACAGTGTGACTACTAGTGTGTTTGTGTCAAATAAATATTATTAAAAATAATACATTGAGAATAAATTAAACAAATAAGAAGAGTATATATAAATCCACCATAAATAAACTATGTACTGCCCTTATTTTCCATAGTATTTATGTTTCAAAGCGTAGGTGACCTGGCGGTCTAGGGGTAAGGTGTCAGACTTCTGTGCTGGCGGCCGGTGTTCAATCCTTGGTCCCGGCAAAGATTTATATGATTACCAAACCCTTCCTTCACCTCTGACAAGACATCTTGTGAATGTGGGGAATGCCAGGCCTCCACCGTGGTTCGGATTCCACGTTAAACTGTAGGTCCTCCATTTCATCTCACAATCACCCTACCATTACACATTAGTGTAAGTGCGTATAACCCGAACGGGTAGTAAGACGCGGTGCTAATAATAATAATAATAATAATAATAATAATAATTCAAAGCGTACGAAATAAAATAATGAATTCAATATATAAAAGTATAGGTTTAATATTTATGTTAAAATTTAAGTATTTTATTCAATTTGTTAATAGTTATTTGTTTATAAAAACCCTCACAAAAATTGTTATTTTCCATAAAGTCCAGACAAAAAAAAGGTACAAAAAATGGGTTATATGTGAAAGAACTTCGAAATAAATCAAATACATAAATATTGGACAGTGAATTTATGAGACATTCTATATCGGCAAACACCTTACAAACTTAACCTAAGGCATCCCATATATGCTTTTATTTTCTTACGAATGGGAATTGGAGCACGTTTTAGAGAATAAAAACATTTTTTTTGGTGGTAACCATTGAAATTGGTATCGATATTGTCTATCGAAAGTGACAGCCGCAGATCACGTGACTTGGCGTGAAATTATACCAAGTAGCTTTATTTTAACCGTCAGATAAGTCACTTTACAACAAATTGTGAGTAGTAACACACCTCCAAACCTACAACAATAGTGTACTCTCCAGTATACAGGCATAAGAAATGCACTATTTTATGCACTAACCTAGGCAAGAGCTAGGACCCACTAGAACTGCGATAAACCTCCCTCATACCCACCTCGATGGAGCAGTTCACTAACACGCTAGTTTTGTATTGAGCTAGACTGCTGATGACAGGGAGATCGAGGTTCAAATCTCGGTCGGGTAGACTGGGGGTGGTTTTTCCTAAATGGTTTTACACTCTCCCTGCACGAAAATGCGGGTTCACTTCCTCTAAATTCAACCTTCCCTAGTCATAACCAATTAATACTTGAGCGTATAGCCCGAACGGGTAGTAAGACGTGGTGCTAAATTTATCTATTTATTTAACCTCTCTCTTCACTCTACTTAAGTTGGGTTTTTTTTCATAGGAATAACCTTATTTGATAAATCAACGATAAATAGAAAAGTTGTTAAATCTACTTTCATACCTTCATACGCCAGGTAATTTGATATTCAGCTGTAACTTTTGATAGATAGTATGAATATCTATAACATAACACAAATAAAATAGTAAAATGTTATCAATATTGTCGTATAAAATATGTTTAAGGTGGTCATCTCAATCAACGAGAAAGTATTCATCTCTATCAGGCCACACGTATTAATGGTATGTGTAGTTTTCTTGAACTACCTATCTTAGTCTGTCTAAGAGTACACTCCCTCTCACCCTTCACCTTCAACCACCCTTTGTCATGTCAAAAATGAAGAGCGGAAAGATAACTTCGAAATAGGAAAGCTCGCTGCTAGTTTTCAAATATCTGACAATTTTCTGTTGTGAGCCTATCGACAAATTACTGTTTTTGTTGGAGGAAGGATTATTCTAAAGCCCCTTTTCATCAAGCCTAGTCTCATAGCTCCACAGATATGCTTAAAAGTTCGTTGAAAATAATCTAACATTACAATTTCACTTTTTTTTTTCCTATCAATAAAACTCAAACTATAAGGTTGTTAAAGAAAAAGAGCCCTGTTTGAATTTCTAGACTTTATTTTGGCATGAGCCAACTTTTGAAATAACGCACCATAGAATTAAATATTGCGTTAGAACTGGATGTCTGTACGGCAATTTATCGCTTATCTAGGTGGTCGACTTAAAAACAGCCCTTCCTATGAAAATTGGACTCTACATCTATGCATTCAAAGGTTGTCCCTTCCTAATCAGCCACGCTTGATCCGATTCGTCACAATGTAGCGCGGTAGTGCTTCGGGACACAGCGTGAAAGGTCACGAGACAAATATCCGAACCAAACAACATCCCCACCCTCCACCCCCTTTCCATTCGTTGAGGTCAGAACGAGGTCACAGTGGTCACTTTGACCCACTCTTTATTAACTGTAGGGTGAAGTGGTCGTGGTTTGTAACAGCTGTGGTTCCATACTAGGGGTGAGCAAATCTTTTCACAGCCAGGGGTGTAAAGTAGAGAGAACTGAGCTGGAGATGACCGTAACAAATAGGTGAAATAACACCCACTTCAGTGGATGAATGGTCTAATAAGGTCCCTACATGGTCAGCCAGACTGTCAGCCTTTAAAAAAAAATACCGAAAAAAATAATGATCGTGTAGGGGCAGTACTGATTTTTTGTTTTCGTAAATTATTTCCCACTATCCCTATCACTTTCCCTTCACTTAAATGCGGGTACATTTACTCTAAAGCTATACCTCCCTCATCCTTAATCCATTAGCATAATTAATGTAAGCGCGTAACCTGAACGGGTACTAAGAAGTGGAGGGGAAAAAAAAGTATAAATTATAATATGTAGAATAGAATCGGCGAAAAGATCCTCTGAACGATAATTTAAAGTTTAACGAAAGAAGGAAAAGGCGGTTCCCCAATGAAATTTTCGGTCCATCCAGCGACCAAACTTAAGAAGTTTTCTACCCGTACGTATAACAACTACAATCAAAATAATGATTTAATCCAATAAATATCAACTCACAGGTTGCAAATAGTTGTCATTTGGGAAATGTCCGTATGGAGGGGACCCAGTTTTGATCCCAGTGTCCTTGTGTAATTTTTTCTTAAATTAAGTGATTTATTCCTAACTTAGATGATCTGCAACCCCATTAACGTGTAGAGAGTATGAAAAACCAAATGAAAATAACACCCCTCTTTCCCCAATTGATATCAACGGAGAAGAGTCTTTTCAACAAACGATGTAGATAAAAAAAAACTCAATGGCAATTTGACTGTTACTAAGGTGGTATGGAAAGAAGATGGTCTAATTATAATTAAAATGACCACCCTTGATTCGATCAGCCAGGATTTAAACCCTGGGCTCTCGGATCAAAGAGAAGGCCACCGGTGTTGAGCCAGCTATGTGGATCACAGCCATTGATTGATTAAAAGCCGTAGGGTTTATCCCAACAGTCAAACATCTATCTAGTTCCGAGTTAATACCAGATTTATCAACCGCGCCTCGATGATTTTACTATCAGTATGGTGCAAAAACTGAATGGGTAGTAAGATATAAAATAAATGGAACTGTGCACCGGACAGACTTTCTCCCTCTTTTATATTAAAATAAACATTTAATAAAGGCTCGTAAGATTTGTGAAACGAAATAGTAGGTCTATACATTGTTGTAGAAACACCATAACAAAGATCATAAATTAAAAAATATACACTGCTACTTAATTACTCTATGGCATTAGGAACTAGGAACACTGTTTCAGAAAACGTGAAAAAATCGAGACACCTTTGTCCACCAAAGAGCATAAGAATCACATTATTTTCAAAGACCTGAATTAAAAAGTGTATATATTTGATTATAGCTCAGAAACTATTGGTTTTATAAAATATATATTTCAAATAAAATATTTTTATCTTTAACAGTACTATAACTTTACAACAATAAGTTATTTCGTTTCTCCAATATTTGCCGAGAGATTATTATTATTTTTATTATTATTATTATTATCATCACCTCGTCTTACTAACCGTTCGGGTTATACGCACTAACGCTAATGTGTAATGGTAGGATGATTGTGAGATGAAATGAAGGACCTACAGTTTAACGTGGGATCCGAACCACGGTGGAGGCCCGGCATTCCCCACATTCACAAGATGTCTTGTCAGAGGTGAAGGAAGGGTTTGGTAATCAGATAAATC
>CABFOV010003811.1:34684-60620 GCA_902141375.1 Timema poppense | reverse complement strand
ATTGCTACAAAGTGAGGTGAGTCTCAATAGGGAAAGGAAAAAAAACAAACAAATAATATTTTCTCCATGCAAGAAGCATTTATGTAATATTTATCACCTTGAGAGGTTTTTTTTAAACTTATAAGATTATATGAAACTTAGCTTTTTACATTTGTTAACTGTCTTAATAGATGGTTTGGGGAGACAGTCTCATAGTCTACCTTAACACCACACACCTGGTTCGAAGTTTCATTGATAAAAAAGTACAAATTAATTTTTGATTTTATAAAGACGCAACAATATTTTACAGTCAGAAACTAACGCTTTAAGATGGACTAATCATTTTTGCACCAATCTTATCAAATTTGCTTTATTAGCTTATTTTTAGGGCTGTATAACTCGACACCTTGATATCTTCAATTCTTACTGGTATTGAAAGAATCTAGAATCAATCATAATATTACGATTCTTGTTACTTGCTTCTTAGTTCTCGATAAAACTGGTAAATAAACAAAACAGCAAAATTCAAAATGGATATTAATCGATTATATCTCATATTAATTTAGTCGCTGTTTCACTTGAATACCAGCAAATTGTAAATATACCATAGTGGCCTGAATATAGTACGACCCTAACATAATGAGGTGTTCTACACTACATGAAAAATAAATTGTCTCAAATATAATATGACCTGACATTATAACAGTATCAAGATGTAAAAACTTAACAACTTTGACAAACTTTTTTTTAAAGTAAAAGTTAAGTGAGACTGTCAGAATATATGAATTAATTCTAAACAAACAACTGATATATAATACATAGACCAGAATGGAAATTTTCCATAATATATCGATATATCTATCATTAATTGATATATCACAATGTGTATATCGAAACAAAATCTACATAGTTAATAAAAATGAGGCAAAAAGCGGTTATATTTATTTTAATTCAATAGATTATCGATATATCATTGCCAAAACTTAATCACTAATTTCTGGCGAGCTAACGTGCTTAGGATCAGTTATGGTAGACGACTTGAATTTTTTGTAACTTGTGAAATGTGTTTTTCTTTCTGTTATAAAATCCACAATTTATTGAATTAATTTTGAGTTTAATTGACTTTCTAGTTTTGAAGACTTTAAGTGTGTTTAGTAAATATCTATAAGATTGTGAGATTAAAGTTTCAAGCAATCATGTGGTATAATGTTTGAGTCAATGTTTCGCATTGAGGGGGGAGTAGGGTATCAGGCACGTTAGATTTTCTATTTAATAGTGCTTGGAAAAATAATGAAAAAGGAAATGTTCAAGAATCGGAATCGATAAAAACGGGTATTGTGACATATATACTTATTTCTATTAAATTTCATTATGTAAAACTATTAAATTTAAATAAAACGCAGATTTTGAATACTTTTTTCACAAGGCCTTTAAAAAACTAAACTCCTAAGTCGGTTTACATTCTGGTATTTTAATTGTTATGAAAAGAGCATTATTAATAGAATATTTAAAGATACAAATTTTTAGGAGCCCTCCGTTTTTAAACATGTATTCTGGAAGATGTAGCTATGTAATAAAATAACATTATCTAGCTAAATGGGGAGCACACTCAGTTTTAGTAAAGATTAACTCAATAGTTTCAGATGTTGACCTAAACCAGTCTGGCTATGAAACATTTCGAATCTTTGACAAGTTAATACTCTTACAGATACTTGTTTTGAAATATTTTTTTAAAACAATTTTATTTTTTTCCTCCACACTCAAACCACTTTTAATTTAATGAATTTATCCAATTGATTAAAGCTATAAATTAGTAGCTTTTGAAATATCAAGTGATTTTCATAATTATTTCAATTGTATTAAAGTGAATGAAACCTGTTTTTCTTATTAATTTTGACAGTACATTTATGAATAGATTTTCTTCTCACTTTTGTAAACTATAACTTCCTTGAAAATAATTAATGCACTACAGACAAAGCTCAATAGCAGCTCCCATTATGGATCAAAACGTTTGTTAGTCAATTGATGTATGCATGTATTATTTTATCTGCTTCGATGGCTGCATGGTTTAAGGTGTCACTCTCATGTTAGACTAGATTGACAATGACAGATATTGAGGGTTCGAATCCCGGTCATGTGTACTAAGTGGTTTTCTCAAAATTGTTTTTCCCTCACCCCCAGGCATATGTGGGTACACTTCTTCTAAATTCAACCTTATCCCTAACTCATTAGCATATATAATTAGTACATATGCGGCGTATAGCTTGAACAGGTAGTAAGACTCATTGTTAAAAAAGTCTTATTTAGAGGTAGCATTTTATAATGTACGAGAGTTTGGTTTATACAGAAGTGAAACATAAGAGTACAAAAGTTGAGAGCTGACTTTAGGTAATATGTTAACACCAATGTCCTTGGAATAGGGTTGTTATGTAGGGGCCCTTTTTAGTTATATATAGGCCCATATATTTTTATCTGGTGTGACTATTATAAATCAACGGTATTGCCTATTTATTGTGCCCTTCAATAATGTTGTAAAAATTGTACTTTTTTTTTTCTAATCATTTCCATAGACTGAATTATTTTTTGATTTGATGTGTGTTCACCAGATTTGAGGTTTATTCTTTAAGAAGCCATATACATTGGATAGCCTTTCATACAATGGCTTTTTCGTTTGATTGAATCTTCAAATTATATTATTTTAGCAATTTTATTGAGATGTTCTTTGACTTTTCGGGGGTTAATGAATTAAGTTTAGGGATTCTGACTAAATACTCTTGTAGTATAAATGTGTTTATTTTGAGAACAAAAAATAACTAGTATAATGTCATGGGGTTACAAAAATTGTTATGCTTTCTCTTAAACAATGGCAAGATAATAATGTTACTATTTTCTAATGACGGGATGTGGTCTGATATGGAGTGTTGTCAGGGTCAACAGAGTTGTTGAAACTCTACATGTGGATTTGTCTCATCACTCAGTAGAACAATTATTAGCCAGGTATCAATGGAAATACCTTCCCATGTGAGGTATTTAGAGCAGATTATATTTTTCATTGGTCAAATGAAGACTGAGGGCCGGTTTCATGCTCAAACTTGGAATATCTCGAGCACGGTGCTATACTAAATACAGGATGACACCTACCTAAACTCATATGGAATGGGTTAGTTTTACGTATTAAACTGGCCCATTCCATTCTGGTCTAGGTAGGTGTAATATTGTATTTAGTATAGCACCGTACTTGAGACTGGCTAAGTTTGACTATGAAAATGGCCCTGAGTGGGGGAGAATATGCTAGAAGTACAGCATTAATAAATAAGTTTTGCTTACTCTAGCAACACTTCACAACACAACAGTGTTATTTCAAACTTTTTGCATGTATAAATTATCTAGTTGTAAGTTTTAACTTGTACTTGTATTTTATAATAGCTAACATTTATTCTTCTTGTAGTAAGATACTTTTTTTTGTGCCTTTTGTGTAGGGCATGAAAGTCGTGCGAAGTAAAATCATAACTCACTAATATGGTAATATAAAAGCATGCAAATGGGTAAGTTTAAATTAATTATTTAGCACGAGTGTAGCATGATCGTAATAGCAGTTGTAAATAATTACAATGGATTTTTTTTGTATGCCTAGTTTTTTTTAATAAAAAGTGTATGTATTTTTCTAGTCACTTTATTTGTTTCAAAATTATTAGACCCTCAATATTTATACAAATCATCCTGATTTTTCATTTGATATGCAATATTATGCTGTGAGCTAAGTTTAACATTTGGTGAAACATACAATATACCATCTTTCTCATGTATATCCATACTTTACCTAGAAGTGAGGTATTACAGCTTTCTTAGCTTTTGCTTTCATTATGTTTGTTTCTAATAGTTTGATTCTTGATTTTTTTTTTTTTTTTACATAATCTTCCTTCTTTCTTACCCAGTACTTGGCTTAAGGGGCTGGGTTAATTTAGGTGGCCTAAGGAGTTACTGGGAATTTTGCCTAATTTGAAGATAATTTTGGGGAGTGAAATACCGGGCACTTCGGAGGGCCCAGCGGGAGAGGGTGCCAAGGGTGTAATATACCTGGGGCGGACCAACTGGAACTAGGGGTGGTTTAATTTAAATTAAATTAAGAGCCAAAACCTGTTTAATAATTTAAAAAAAAGAAAGGAAATTCATATTGTAATTGTAAAAGTATAGTATATTTTGTACAGTGAATCAAAATGGACAAATAATGTTAAAAGCTCAGAATTAATATATGCTACAATTTATGTAGCATTCACAAATATAAACAAGAATCCTGTTGGAAGATTAGGAGTACTTTGTTTTCAAGAATGAAAGTACAAATAGCACACAATATCCTATAGAAAGTGTAGTTTTTTATCAAATGTTTAAACCTTAGTTTAACCCATAGCACACTAGTCAAAACAAAACTAATAAATGCACTCCCCCTTTATTATTCGGCAAATAATTCACATAGTGCCACAAGTATCTGTGGGGTTGACTAGCGACAAGGCTGCAGGGAGGGGGGGGGTCCCCCCCACGAAATTTTATGAACAAAATATATATGGCTTTATTTATTGTTCATTCAATATCAAAATTAAGATACAAATTCAAATTAGGGGGCTGTGCTACCATAAAAAGCACTTCAGAGAACTTCAAAAGGTGTTAAATATTTGGAAATTTTCCAAGCCTTCAGCAGCTAGGGGGTTATTTTACCATGAAAAAAAATACTTCAGAGAGCTTCTAGATCTGTTATATCATTTTGAATTTTTTTATAGCTTCCAACAATTGGGGAATGTGCCCACCAACCCCCCTTGAAATTATTGGCTGGCTACAGCCTTAGCTAGCGAGTCCAATTGTTACATTATTACCAAATATAGTAGTATAGTAGTCAGCCACTAGATGTGTTTAGGTCAGTTGGCTCTTGGAAAGTATTTCGGATATTAATTTTGAATCTGTTTATAAAATAAATATTATATACTATGTACCTGTAATAAATTATGAATAAGTCCTGAGGAAATTTAAAAGATAAATGATAAGGCTTTAAAATAAAAACAAATTGGGTCCATGCTCTATCTTTATGTGTCAAGAAAAAAAGATAGCCGAAGAACACATCACTTTCAACAACACTAAGTTCCTTTGTATTACTCACTTTCTATTAGTTTATATTTGACATTAATACAAATCTTAAAAACTTTTCAAAACCCAAAGTATAGCAATTATTATTAATATTATTCTTGGGTGTTCTGTCTTATGTTGGGTCTATTCTTTTGTCAGTAAACTTAGACCACCACTGTGCCCTGTCCTCTGCCTCCTTCAGCTCCCAGAATTTTCTTATTTCCTTTAAGTCATCTAATATTTGAATCCTCCTCCTTCCTAAGCTCCACTTTTTTTCAACCTTTCCTTCCATACATTGTGCAGAAGACAATTCCTCCTAAGGATGTGTCCAATACAGTTTGCTCTGTACCGAAGAATCACATCCAAAATGGTTCTTTTTTTTTCACCCACTATGCTTAGCTATCTACTTTTGCCACCTTGTTTGGCCACCTGATCTTCTCAAGTCTTCTCCAGCATCACATTTCAAAGCTCTCCAAGTATTTATTTTCCATCTTTCAAAGAGTTCAGGTTTCTGCTCCTTATAGGGTGATGCTACAAATGTTGCATTTCATCACTTTCTTACTCAGTTCCAAACTCAATTTCCTTGTCAGCAGTAACCTCTTCTTGTTGAATTCAGCCTCCCCTTTACTCTCTGTCCCAAATACAGGTTTGCAATCGCCCTTCTGTCCCTCCAATTGAAGTCGATCTTCTTGAGTACTTCTATCAGTTTCTTCTACTTAACTCTATTGAATGCCTTTTTCCAGTTGATGAAACCAATGAAGACTTCTCCCTTGACTTCCAACACACTCTTTGAAATAAGCTCAGCATCCCGATGCCACTTCTAGTTCCTTTTCTGAAGCTAAACTGGTATTCTTCTATCACACTTTTTATTTTCTGTTCCACTTGCCTGTTGAGTATTATTGCTGTGATCTTTTCCCACATGTGGTCACACTGTATTTCTTAGCCTTTTTTTTTCTGGGCCATCATGATTACGTCCAAACAGTTCTCCTCGGGCCATTTTCCTGTTTCGTAGATCTTATTTATAAGTTTTGTCAGAGCCATTGATCCATTGTTTCCCAGTTCCTTCACAATGCCAGTTAGTATGTCATCATCTCCAGCAGCTTTCTTTTTTCACATGTTCTTTATGGCTCTCTCCACTCCACTCATTAAAATGACGGGTCCTTTTTTTTGTCTTCCTCTTCCTTGTCTTCTGCTTCAATCTTCAGGTTTGCTGGTCAATTTTCCTTGTACACTTTTTCTATACGTCTTTCACAAATTATAAGAACCTCTTTATGAACCGTCATCATCTGAACTTTGGGGTTTTCTATTCCTATTGTTTGCACACCTTTGTTTTAACTCCCAGCAAGTCCCTTAGCTTTTTGATACATGTCATACCTTCCTTTTTAAGTTCGATAAGCGTATTGAATATAATCTCTATATAGTTTATCTTAACTTTGTCTATATCCCTCCTGAACTCATTATTTAGCCTCATATATTCTTCTTTGATGACCTGTTTCCATTTCTTTCTTCAATTTTTTGAAGCATTTCTGTTATTGTGCTTTCGTGCAGACCTCTTCACTTTGTCATAATTTTCTTTTAGCACATTCAAAAAAAAAATTCATACATTTTTAAAATACATTTATTATTTCTTGATTTCAATATACATGTATAGTAGGATTTTGGTAGGAAGAATAGTTTTATAAAATGCAAACATAATTTTTTGGGGTAAGAATTGGTAGCCTTTTACTTGATTATTAATGTTATATTATAGCTAAAGATAATAGCTATCAAAATTTAAAGATGTAAAACACATTACTTAAGGTACTAATATATGAAAGTAGTTTAACTAGTGTTTGTATCCAACACCTTAACTCGGCTCATCGTGTATCTACTGAGCTAAGATTCTCGGGCTCGATTCCCGGCGTGGGCAAAAAAAAATTATCATTGGTGAAATATGGGTTTTCCCATTCACAGTGATGAATTAACGGCTGGGGACTCGATGTTGTGTCTGCTCTAGTCTCAAGTAAGATTATAAATTTTATGAAGTTATGACAGTTCTACCAAGTTGGTAGTGAAAAATATGTCTTGAATAAAAAACTAACCCAGGCCATAGGAAGGAAATAATAATAAATGTAAATTAAAGTTTAACCAACATTTATGACTGTCATCTACTGTTTCCTACGATATCTTACTATATAGGTCAAAATAATTTAGTTTAAAATTAATAGTTTCATTCTTTCATATTTATAATGTGCAATTTATTATTAAATCTTAGCTTTAATCCTTTTCGATGTGTTGTGTTATTTTTCCCTTAAGCATTGTGTAGATCTTTGTTGACTTTATATTGTATGCAGATGTGTACACTAATACAAACAAGTAAGTATTTGCAAGTGCAAGTGTATATTTTGGTACCCAACAGACTTATGTTTGTTGCTAGATGTGCATACTGGAGCATTTATGCATGTAAATTTGATAATGATATTTGTTATTTATAAAAATTATTTAATAACTAAACTCATTTAATAACAACAACAAAATCCTTTCTTTAATTTCGAAAGATTTCTTGGATGTCAAAACAGCTGTTTTGAAATTCTCAGGTGGATTTCAGATTGAGAGTTTCGTCTTCCATACACAATGCCTTAATTTTCACACTTCTTTTATAATTTTGATTCCTTAGTTAAAAAAATCAAAATAACTACTCATTTACTCTCTATACATTGGCTCTCTTTTTTTTTGTGTTATTTGTTGCTATGAATACACTCCTATTTTACTTTTTCAATATTTTTACAAAATAGATTAAAAAGATTCAAGAACGTGTGTCGATGAAGGCAAGTGATTCAACTTTCTTTCTTTTTTTTCCCCCTCACATGCTGACTGACCACAGTTTTCCCCGTAAGATGAAGGAATATGTAACAAAATGCATTATCTATTATGTCACAAAATATTAGGGATTGTATACACAATTGACTAAAAGTTTTCTTGTAAAATTAAACATGCTTTTGCTTGAAAAATTGCTTAATGGCATGCTATTTAATTTTTGGTAATTTTTTTTGGTACACCTAATGTGCAATTTCTCAAAATCAAAGCTATATTCACATAAATAGCCATGTTCTTAGTAGAAAAGTTATTGATTTTAAAAGCAAGAAAACTCTTTCAATCTATGAATTTTTCTAAACCAGTTTTACAAACAAAATATGTTTCTATAATTTGAGAATTTATTTATTAATTTTAATACTATACAATAATTTGATTTCTCCTCATATTTATAATATAGTATTTTAAAATATTTACGTCTAAAATTTTGTTCTCTTTTATCAATTCGAAAATATAACCAATGCAGAATATATATTTTAATTGGCATGTGTAAATAATGGTACTTAAGTACACAAGAGTTCTAATTCATGATCTAAATTAGATGTTATTTGTGGGTTTTTCTCACTCCCAACTAGATTTGATATGTAGTTAAATTTTAAAAACACTTGCCTTCACCGAAATGTGATTCTTGTCTCTTACAGCAGGAGGTGGAGTGCGCGGGAAAGCGAGTCATTCAAGTAGTGAGGCACAAATTGATCCAGAGCCTAAAACAGAGAAGACCACTGCCCATATCGAGGTTGAAGTTGATGGTGGGATGGAGAACCCTTCTGCCAACCACACTGCCAGCAATGAATACATAAACGGCAATCAAGATGTTAAGAAGACAGATCAAAATAGTGACAAAGACACTCCTGTTTAAGATACAGTAAATACATTTGGTATGTGTGTACATGCATGGATTGATCCTTGAAACTTTTTCTCAATAATGCCATATTGCTCCATGGGTTCGATTTTTTTAAATTAATTTTCATTGAAAATTGCTTATTTTGGCATATAATTAATCAAACTTACTATAGTAATGTGTTTGTGTAAAAAAGTGTAACTTTTTTGTTCGTCTTTAAAACATCATGTGACCTTAATTTGAGTAACTGAACAATCCTCGTTATTCTGTTCACATTTATCAATGCACATTTAGTGAGTGAATATGAAAACAGGAAGAAAGGTTCACATAGTTGGCTATGCAAATTTGCTTTAAAGACTTCATCATGTTGTAGTATTGTGGTCTCAAGAAAGCTACTTACTTTAATGTATTTAAAATCATGTAGCAATTTCAATTTCCATGCTTCTTTTGAAATTGGAACAGTATCACCTCATCTTTATATTAATGTTAATCATTCAAGGGTCTATCTATTTTGCTTCAGTTGGTGTTGCATCAATGAAAACTTGGAAATATATATCTAAATATTTATAAAACAAATCTATTGATATGAGAGTTTAAAAAGAAATACACATACTTTGATATGTTAAACCAGCAAAAAACAATATAAAAAGTGTTATGTGTGTTTATAGTCTTGATAATTTTTATTTTTGCAATTATCTCTAAGTAGATGGAACTAAAAAATTTGTTATGTGTAAGGTTGGAAGTTTTATATAAAAACAACAACCCTCCAAGACATTTGAGGGACAAGAAGAAAGTTTGGTTTGCTGTAAATGAAGTGGATGTTTTTTAAGTATATAAACATTTGTGAAGGGCCCGGAAATTCAACCACTTCTAAGTGAACTTTTGGAGATAAAAATAAAGTGGTGTTAGAAATATTAATGAGAATTTGATCTGAATAGTGATTTATGTACTAAAAATTATATTGTATACATGTTTTTGTATGTCTGAATGTTTGCATCCATTGAGACTTGACAACTAAAGTGTAAATTGTCAATTCTCAATTATTATTATTATTATTGATAGTAATTATTATTCGAGAATCTCATCCTAAGTTGACACGAGTACATTATTTTTGTGGAAAATTACGGGAGCAATCCAATTATACAAGAAAATATTTAAAGATATTCTATATTTCACATACAAATAAAAAAAAGTATAATGGTGGTATGTAAGAATAAAGTTGGATGTTTTTCGAGTGATAGTGTAATGTTCAACTAGTTTGACTATACCTAGCGTATCAATAAATCTCAAATCATGTGTTGATGTATTTCTTGATCATAAAGCTGCACACTTCTCTTTAACAAATGTATTTCACGAATAAAACTAAATTAACCACACTAGCACTCGAACAACATTCAAGCTCATTCCTGCGTACAGCCCTAACATAGTTTCACTAAGTCTTTCTGGACGATTGGCTTTATATACTATATTAAGAGCCCTTCTCACATTGTAGATAATATGTGACTTGGTCACGTAATACATCTTAAACCAGGCGTTGCAGTATAGTGTGGAGTCTTCATTAAATTACAAGAATTGAGATGAATAAAATAATAATTTTGCTATTTTAAAACAGCTATTTCACTATTATAAACTATAATCCCAATTTTATTGTGTGGCTAAGGGAATAATGCCCAAAAAATGCACTTTAATGTGATTTTTGGTTAGCATGTTAATCCTGTATCTAATTTCCTCGTAAATCGGTCAGAAAATCTTCTCTTAAAGAGGCTTTCTGGAATTTTTACTAAAAAAAAAAGTTTTGGATGTAAATTAAATCATTAGGAGAGGATTTTTTGTGTTTCTTCTTCAAAAATTAGATATAAACATAATTAAGAAGTATTATACCATGAATATATCAATAAACCATTTTATTTTCACTTTTTAAACTGCCAATTTTATACTTTTATTTATTTAAATATATATATAAACTATCAAATTCATTAACTAAAATATTTATTTCATTTTTAAATGGTTGAGACATGTTTATTTGAGTGGAGTTATTTAATAGATCTCTATTTATATTTCAGTTTTTATTAAATCACTTTTAATTCTTATCATCTTTTAACTTATTTTTAAATTTCAATAACACTTTAATAAAAGTATGTCTCTGAATTTGATGAATTATTGCACAATTTGTAATGAAATATAAAATTAAATATAAACAAAATAAATGTGCCAAATGGCTGGATTCATTGAACATGAGAAGGGCAAAACCTACGACCTACATACTGATCGGCAGAATGTAGTTCCAAAAGTACCCAAAAACACATTATTTCAAAGTAGATTTCAGAAAACAGCAGACCCCTTATTCAGCTGAATAAAGTAAAGCCCTGACTAAACTTTCCCTTTAGGTTGGTTGACCCCTTTATCTAGGATCCTGGAGTTTCTTGTTCAAACAGTCTTTATTCCTTAGTGTATTTAAATTATGGTGCTGCCGCATAACACTTTGTTTGTGTTCAGTTATTTCTACTGTTATTATCTTCCCCAATAGTGGCAATGCATCTCGGCTTTAGTCAAGGAATGTACCTCACCAATTTATCTCATTTTTATACATCCCTCTTATTCTTCTTCCAAAGTGGGAGTAACTCGCTCCATTCATCACTATAATACATATAAATAATAAATATATTAATTAAGCACAATAGCCTCCTCATGTTTGAACAAGTAACTAAAGGATCTAATCTGCATTAATTAATTTTAAGCCAAGTCTTTGTTAAATCAGTTGAAGAAAATGCCCGATTTGTCTTGAAAATATTGCATTGTGTTTTATAATCTGGTATGTATACAGACCTTGCTCTTCAACCTTCCTTTCAGTTCTTATTAAAATTACATGTAGACTATAATAGGCCCTAATATATTATTTATTTAAAATTATTTAATAATAGTTTAAACCCCTATTCTATGATGAGTTTTTTCCTCGTCAAATTGCCCTCAAGAATTGTTGAACAAGAAGTTTCCAATGGGCATAAACAAAATCAAAATTTCAAAAATAAATTATTAATTTTCTATTGAAAGCTCTTAGTTATCCTGCTTACATAAAATATTTTTTGTGTAGTACATGATTTATTTGTTCTTTGAATTCAATCTTAAACACATAAGAAACTAAAAGATACTGTAGACAACTTAACTTTTCTAATTTAATCAAAGAAACAAACATTAAAATAAAAAACAACTTTTCAAATCACATGTTAATTACTCGAAAATTACTGAATCTATTAGATCTTTCCATAGTATTCCTTGAAACCCACTCAATACTGTGTTTAAACATTTGTTTAACATAGAATTCAAACATGTTAAACAAGTCTACTCCTTAGAGATTTCTTGTTGAACGAAATTAGATCAATTCCTATTAAATGGTGTACCACAGGCTTTAGGTAACAAACTAAACGAGTTATTGAATAAAAAACGTTTTACTTATTTTTATCATAGCACTTGATAACATAGTTGTTACAATTTTATTTAGATACAATTTTTGTTGATGATTAAAAGTGGTTCTTCATTCATGAAATTTAAAAATAATACTCTGCTTTTGCAAACACACTCTTAGCAGTAGAAAAGTTTTACTTTTAACCTTATTTCAAAGTGAATCTCATATGATGAGGCATGGGGCCCCTATTTTTATATCTTGGATGTGTCCTTTCATAGCATTCCAAGTTTTTTTTTATCACAACTATATATCCAATTTAATCATCATATAAATGAAAACATTAGATAAAATTTATTTTTCTATTGTCACTATTATGAGTATTATTATTTTAATTGTCATTAACATGATTTGTTATTATTTTACTGTATTCCATAAAATAACTCCTACTGTATGGACAGTTTTGATATTAAGTGGCTCGTGGGGATCATTGCTCATGGGAATACATTCCATTTAGTTTATATTATCATATTGCTCAAAAAACCAACATAAAAAGGCTAGGCCTTAGTTAGTTTTTAAAAGAACAAATTTGTAACAATTTTATACTAGAGAATTTTAATCATACATTTTTTAAATAATAGTTTTAAATTTATTATGTCCAAATTACTAAAACGTTATACAATGTTTAAAAATGAGGTGGCCCAATGACTAGATAATTTTATAATAAAGGAAATTGATAAAACTAAAGAAAAAGGAAAAATAAACTAATAAGAATAAATTTGATGAAGAAAGCCCACCTAGGGAAAGAGGAAAAATGTGGGAAAAATCGAATGCACAAAGGTGACATCTTCCTTTCTTCTGTCTTCTATAGTAGAAGTAGTCTCACACCCATTTTAACACAAATAAATTAATATCTCGGCATTGTTGCCTTTATCAAACACAAAGAAGTAGAGAATACAAATAACACAAACAATGGATTACTCCATTTTGAATTTTTAAAATAACACAAACAATGGATTACTCCATTTTGAAACCTTTTAGAATTCAAAATGGAGTAATCCATTGTTTTTGTTATTTGTACTCTCTACTTTTGTGTTTGATAAAGGCAACAATGCCGTTATATTATTTTATTTGTGTTAAAATGTGTGAAAGACTACAATGCCGTTATATTATTTTATTTGTGTTAATATGTGTGAAAGACTACCTCTACTATAGAAGACAGAAGAAAGGAAGAAGATGTCAGTCACCTTTGTGCATTCGATTCTTCCCACATTTTTCCTCTTTCCCTAGGTGTGCTTTCTTCATAAAATTTATTCTTAGTAGTTTATTTTTCCTTTTTCTTTAGTTTTATCAATTTCCTTTCTTATAAAAAAATTATACAGTGAGCTATCATTAAAATTTCAAATATATTCACAATCTGAGTGGAGCTATTTTGCCTATCGACAATATTTTTATGAGTAACACAGAACAAACTTACTACCGGTACTTGTTTTGTTTTGAGAATTTCTTGGTTGATATAGTTTCTCACATTTAAAAATTAAACTTTTATGTAGATTATTTAAATATGTATTCTTAAAGTTCAGATCTGGTTGAAGATATTTTTTTTTAAATGATTTAATGCCAAATTAAAGCTTTGAGCTTATTTGCGTATTAAAAGTATTAGTTGGCTTCCACAATTTGAGTTTCTATAATAGACAATTTAACTCAACATTACCACATGATACCCTATACCTGCAAATGTTGGCACTGTCATCACTAACATAGGCAGCCGCTTGATTGGTATAGCTCGCTCGCCAGCCGACACCATTGAGGTCTTTTAACGACAATGTTTACTCATCAAGTGGCTGTTTATGGATTGAGGGCGTTGTTAATTGGGGTGCACTTTCTCAATCTCAATCGCGTACCAAAAATATCTAAACCTTTTATGAGTCAAATTGAGCTAAATAGGGTTTAAAAGGTCTCACATGAACTGACTTTAAGCCACCCACATTCCACCTGGCATACATAGCCAACTAGGTTCTAATAATTATTTTATTGAGATAAATTCACAATGATACTATCTTAAACATAATGTTTTCTATTATCTATCAAAGTGTAATAAGCTAAAACAGATGTGAAGCATGTTTGTTGTCTCAATCATAAAACCCAAATTAGAGGATGGCTTGTATATTAATGAAGAAATTTGATGTTTATTTTAAATTATCAATAAACACATTAAAAAAAGTGCCATCAACTTGAAAAAATTATAATGTATTGACGATTTATTTTCAAATGTATTTACTATGAAAAAATGTCAATAAATAAATCTAAACACAAAAACTGTTTAAATTCTGACAGTGGCTAAAATTTTACTAAGATAAACCAGGTTTTACTTACTTACCTAACCATGTACACAAACATTGAAACATAAGCTTTTGTTAAGCACTGCCAGTTTTCTCAGGTGAGTAAATATGACTCGGTATTGTGTATAACTTATATATAAATAAAATATATATATATATATAAAGCTGGATTTGCCTAGCACACTTTATAGTGTTTTAATGTTTGTGTCTTAACAGCATCCTAAATGCCAACCTTAGGTGAGGAAGCAAAATATTTTATTGATTTTTTGTCATTATTTATTCTAAAGTGCTGTTCCAAACAACCTTATTTAATTATTTTTGAAAGAGATTTTTAGTGAATCAAATAATTCATAAATTTGGATTATGTGTCCAGATTTTTTAACAGTTAATTGTTTTTACTTCAAGTATTTAAATATATCAAAACAAGGACTACACCAATAAAAACTTTGGAAGATTTAAAATTCTAGTCTTAGAACTTCATTGTACAATATCCTTAATTGATGAAAGATATTTCCAAGCCAGGTTTGATGAGACTGTACTAGTAGATATTGTTACCACCTATTAAGTAGCAAACTTGCCTTGTTTTAAGTAAGCATACACATTTGCTTACTCTATTGTGTGGATTAGTAAAATGGATAGCAAGTGATAGGGAGCAATTCCCTAGAACAGTCCTATAAAGTGTGGCTTGAATTGGCACCGGTCCATGAGTGGCCCTTAATGATTTGATATATTATAAATTAATAATAGTTCAACATTGACAAACTCTAAAATAAATTTTTCAACCTCATCTCACTTATAACATATTTACTGATTTAAGAGTTTTACAAATGGTACAAGAATAAATATTAAGTGATCTCAGCTGACTTTCCTTTACACCCACTACCTTGTTTAAAGGTAGAACCATGCCAACACTAGAATACTAACAACTCTGGACAAAGTGCTCCCAAATGAAAAAACTTAGAAACTACAAAATTAGATTACAGCTTTGCTGGCATTGAAATTTCAAAATAAATTTCTACTTGGTTTCAACCTAGGGAAAATAACCCATCCACTTAGATATTTGTATGTTTAGTAATGGTTTAAACATTGTTTTGATACTTAAATATCTTAGGTATAAACAAGTTCCCATTATACTTTATTCTTTAAAGTTAGCCTCTATAGTACTAAAAGATAATGGCTAAGTTAAATAGTTTAATCTTTATTTTTAAACCAAATATATTGATGATTTATTTTTGTGTTTTAGATAATATAGTATTTTTCTTTTTATTCATTTAGTAGGGGTGAGGCCAGCAAACTTTGTGAAACTATCACATAATATTAGTAAATGGACACAACAATATACAAAATGATATGTAAAATACAGCTCACATTATAATTTTTGATTACAAAAATAAATGTTTTTGTATGATAAAGATATTAAAAAAAGTTAATTTTTTTAAAGATAAACATTTGAGACCATTTATTAAAAATGGCATTGTTAGACTTGTTAGGTACTACAGAGATATAAATAAATTGTTGTCACTAACTAATTATTGTTATTAAAATGAAATTGCATTACTTAATCCAAATAAAATTAAATTTATTTTCTTATTTGAATATGTGTTGTGCCCATTTAATCATTTATCAGTTAGCATTGTTGCCTTTTTAAAATGACATATAAAAGTACTTATAATTTCTTATAATACTATACATGTGATTAATTTGTTTACTTTAGGGATGTGTAAATGGATATACACCAGTAGCACAAAGGTCCCACATTGCTTTGCTTTAAATCCTTTGATCACAAGATTCTTTGACGATTGTCAAAGTTCATGTGAAGCATGGCCTAATTGTGTTCCACTGGTTTGCTTTAATTTCTGTATTTACAGTACTAGTACTTAATAAGATGGAAATAAAATCCAAACAAACAAGATAGGATGACAATTAGATATTTAAATTGGAAATTCACTAGGAAAACTAATTTATAGTAGTTTAATTTTTATAAACAAATTAAACACATGTATTTCTTCAGTATAGTTGTAGAACAAAAAATCCTAGTATATATTATTTTACTTGACCATTTGCTGTTCTCTGTGTATGGACATATATAGGTTATATTTTGTGAGAGAAAAATATTTGTATTTTTTAAATTTACTTTAAACATAACACTTGCACACAAAAATTAAACACAAGACATTTGACTTGATGCACAATTTCACTACCTCAGTTTTATGCTTCGGTTGTTTAAATCTTGTATCTATATGAGAGTTCCAGTGTGTCTGCTACTTGAAAGCCCACCTCATGGCCAATTAACCGGAATATTAAGTAACAACTACACTCAAACCATAAATCACATTGAAATGTGTTTTTCTGCATTAGTCACTTGAGAACCGAAAATTGGGATCAATGAAATAGTAATTTCATTTTAAAACTATTATTTTAAATTTAATTTTAAATTTTAATATGCTATAATGGTTTCAATGGCCTCAATTCCATTGTCTTCTAATGTGGATTCTATGTTATAACATTATGGTGCGATGCCTGGTCTGAATTGTATTGCCTACTTAAGTAATGTGTAATCTGTGGGATAAGATGGTACCTTAGGGTGTCTTACTAAATCAGTAATTGTAGAAATGAATTTTTTTTAGGCTTTTGATTGGCATTCACAAATTACATTAACACATTTCATGGAAAAAGGTGTTTAGCTCATGCATAATTTTTTTTTTCAATCTACCTAAAAAATATAGTTTTTGGATCACCAAGAAGCGTTTACAAAAAACTTGTATGTCACTAATGTTGGGATAGCTAAAGGTATTATTAAAGAATATTTCTGGTGCACAAGTTAAAAGCCTTAAATTAAATTCCTATGTCCTGTTGTCATATTTAAAGTAAATTTAAGCTTATAAATTTGTGTGCAGGTTAAAACCTGTATTTATAATTATTTAATTGTAATGGTTTATAATTATTGTATGAAAATAAATTCAGCTTCAGTGCATCTGGTTCAGACAATATGAAAATTTGTACTTTTTTGTATTAAAACATGAACAAGCTTTGAAATTAAATATCTTACTCAAACATTTCACATCACTAGATAATAATTAAATCATATATTTAAATACAAATTTAACTTGAATACATATTTAGAAAAAAAAAATATACCAATTTTTTCTTTTTTTCAAATCTTGTTTTAGTATGAAAATAAGGTTGTGTCATAAAAAAAATTTATAAAATGATTTTCAAAAAAGTATTTTGTAATTGAATTATTTGCTTTGTTCATTGATTAAAAACTGAGTGCAACATTTGCTTGTGGTTTTAACCAATTTTGTTTGAAACCCTTTTTTATAATATTATATTCACATTGCCCCTTTATTTCAAACAAAAATATATAGAAAATATTAGTTTATTTTAGTAATAGTAGATTAATTTATTTACATTCACTAAGACTCATTAAATATGTTTTAAACATTGTTATTGACCTTATTTTTCAACTCTGTTTCACTGCCAGTCAGGATTGCACTAAAAATTTTATTTATATATAAATTAAGCTAATATTCATATATATTTTAATGACTTTCAAGAAGTGAATATAAATGTTTTGAGGGTATGAGAAGGATGCAATTTGATCAAATGATGAGTTATTTTATATTTCTAGTTATTTATTAGTAAGTATTATCCCAATGAACACCTAGTTAGAAGGGTTAAGAATTCTAATTGACACCTAGTTAGAAGGGTAAAGTTTATTTAGCTAATGGTGATTTCATTGTTGGTAATAGGGTGTCCTGTATCATGGTAGCATTTATTAGTATAAAAATGACAGCTGGACTGTGGTATTGAACATTGGCATAGCATATCAATTTTTTACCACTGCTATGCAGACTTTTATTGTACTCAGGGGGTCATATAAACATTTTGAGCGATAATAAAAATATCATCAATGTATATTCCAAATGGGCTTTGGTGTCAAAATTATTTAAAATGTTTTCAAACGATATAATAGTTTACTAGAACAACAACATTAAATAACTTTCCAAAAATAATTTGACTAAGAAATTGGTAAAAAATTGTGCTTTTACGATGATGAGATAGTTTGATTTTCCCTGTTTAAGTCTCTTTATCAGAAAAGTAGTCTTATGTTTCAACATTCCATCTCATACTATGTTCTGTGTTATTTTAATTTAAATTGTATTTCCAAGATTTATAAAAAGTTTCTTAATTTATAAATTTCCAACTAAAGTTTACTTTTACCTTAATTTCCTCTTACTATTAGATTGCAGTATAAGCTCATCGGCATGTCTTACCATCTCTCTTTGATCCATTGGGTTCACCATAGTCAGCATAGTTGCCATTTTGTAGCTTAAAAATGAACATAATTATTTATATTAAATAAGCATGTTATATTACATAATATTCACAGATATATCTCGTGAAAATAATATAAACTACAAAAAAATCAATTTTAAATAACTTTTTTATTCAAAATATGAAATTGAACACTGTCTGTGTTTTAAGAGTTTCCAAACATACCAGTATTTAGTTTGCGATTTTGAGGAAACACTAATTATTTTAGGTTAAGAGGGCTGTAATAATTTATATTGAATAATGCCTCCTGCTGCCTGCAAAGTCTGAAATAGATATATTTTACACAAGGTTTTAAGAAATTAAAACAAAAAAATAATTATACTTCTCGAAATAATTAAATTAAAACATGAAAAAGTAGTCTTAATTGATTTATTTTTCTTTTGATCCTACCTGAGGAGTAGTATTTGAAAGAAATCATAAAAAGAAAATCAAATGTATTTTAAAAGAATAGTAAAGGGCAGTAACAGAGCCCATATACATGGTGTTTTGAAGTTGGAGATTGTGTAGCTATTTTTACACACTGCACGGCTTTGACGAGCACAGCTCAACATATGAAGAAATCGGCTACCCACAGCTGTGCTTGAGTGGTATAAGGTGTTACACTTACATTACACTTTGTCATTGTTAGTAATCAGATCAGGGTTTGATTATTATTATTAGCACCGCATCTTACTACCCGTTCGGGTTATACACACTTACGCTAATGTGTAATGGTAGGGTGATTGTGAGATGAAATGGAGGACCTACAGTTTAACGTGGAATCCGAACCACGGTGGAGGTCTGGCATTCCCCACATTCACAAGTTGTGATTAATACATGTCTTGTCATAGGTACAGAAGGGTTTGGCAATCAAATAAGTCTGTGCCGAGACCGAGGATTGAACCCCTGACCCACAGCACAGAAATCTGACACCTTACCCCTAGACCACCAAGTCACCCATCAGGGTTTGAATCCTGGCTGAATCCACTCTCATGATTCCAACAACTCATCACAGTTGTTAGTGGGTGTGTCAACTGAAGAGCTAGGTTTCTATTCATGCCATTGTCAAATATTTACTATAGGTAAATTGTAAATGTGAATAAATGTCCTATTGGAAAGACAAAATATAGGTGTTTGAAACTTAAATAATAATTTCATCTACCAGTTGTCATTTATAGCATTGTGTTTTGGTCATTAATTTTGTGCAGACCTACATGGTGTTTGGTGATTTAATCATAATTGTTTATTAGTGTAAAACTAAGGTTTTAAACCAATTATACAGTCAAACCTGACTAGTTCGAAGTTTAAGGGGCCACTATAAAAATTCAAACCATCCAGAAATTTGAAATAGGTAAGCATGGTTGTCTACTAAACTTGACCAATGAAATCCCCAACCTTTTCCCTGATTTCCCCTGATCATTTCCTAAAATTCCCGACTAAAAAATTATGTCACTTCCTTCTAACTCATCCCCCCACCACCTTCACCCTTGTTTTTCTATTAATCTTTTTTATAATAATAAGTTTTAAAATTTGAATTAAAATTGTTTCTAGGAATTAAAAATATTATTACACAGCTACAAACAAAAAAGTGACATTATAATTTACTGATTATTGTATTTCCCATTTTGAGTAAAATATCATTTTCCCGGACTTTTATTACAATTTATCAAATTCCCGACTTATTCCCGTTTTTTCCCGATCACTTCAAATTCCCGGCCAATTCCCGTTTTCCCTGATTTTCCTGGATGGTAGACACCCTGGTAAGTCATTTTTTGGGCTAGAAAAATAACTTCAAAAATCAATTCGGTGAAGTAAAATACAGCATTGTGTACATATCATTTTATTATTAAATTTTCTATAGCAATATGTACAGTACAGATTATTGTATCTACAGTTGATGTTTTTTTAATCTATAAATTTTAGTTTATTGCACTTAATACTTGAGTTGTAGTAAACTCTTCTAGTTTATTCAGCGCCTGATGAATAGAGAAGCTTACACTATGTTATCCCTCAACAAACCCTTTCAACTCTTTAATGTGGTCCATGGCCCGTGTAGATGTAGGGATCGGCTTATCTGGAAGATTCATCTGTTCCCGTTCTTCATTTGAAGATGCAGTGTAATTTCTTTTGTTTATAACATCTGCCAAAATTTCTGAATATCTGTCAGTTCACCACAAATTGCTAAGGTCTCGTCCAAGGCTCAAAATCCTCATAAGGGACATCTAAGTCATGTTTAATATATTCCCAGCTGTCCACAGCGGGTACAATCTCTTCAACAGCTTCATTTAGCTCTTAACCATCATTGTTTGAAAGTAGTTCGCGATAGTTTTTTGTTTCATTTGGTCCCATGCACTGTTACACATTCGGGCAGCTTGGAGAATGTCAATTTTAAACTTGCCATTCTTACCACTGCAAGCGTGTGAGAGAATGTTCTGGACCACAAGGCATTGGTAGATGTGCTTGAAAGTTTCAATTATACCTTGATCCATAGGTTGGACTACTGACTTCATATTTGGGGGTAAAACACAACCTTGACATTTTCCATTAAAGTAATTAATGGTGTTGTGTTCGATGCACTTGTCAACAAACAATACGATAGTTTTGTTTTGTGTGCAAATTTTAGAGCCCCTGCATGAAGAGAACCTTCTATCTGTGCAGCAACAGTAGAGTGGTAAACATGTTGCCTACTTGAGATTTCAGTCTTTTTTTTAGTCTCTTCAAGGTAATTATACATCAAATTAAACAAAATAAATTTGAGTTACATGTATTTTTTTAACATTGTTTTAGTAAAAGGTTCGAGAGACCAAGGGAAAAGTTCGAATTAAACATGTATTAGAATTATATACGTTTGAATGATCCAAGTTAAACTGTATTATAATAAATCTACTAAGGTATGGATGATTTAGGCAATTTTTAAGAAATTGCACACACTTTCACATGGACATAGGAGGGGAAATGAATTTTGTATAAACTTACTTAGGAAAACCATCTTAAATTCGACATACCAGAATTCAATCCCCAACCTAACCGTCACAGATTAGACTGTGCAGTGTCTATTTAACCTTTCAATCATGACTTATCTTCACTTAGTGAATCCCTTCCTGAGGGGGACATAATTTTTGTAGTGTAGTAGTTCAAGCATTGTGTTGTTGCACACAACATTATGAAACTCAGAAATTAATAATAGAAAAATCCTGAAAAAAAAAATTCATCACATAGAAAAATTATATTATACTACAAGAAAAATTATCTAACCATTTCAGTTTTCCTTATGATATGGGCTAACTGCTTTAATTGTCTTAACATTTTCATCTTTATTGATCTTCTCCAGAAATTCTCTCAGGCAACACACTAAACATCTTCCACTATGATTCACTCACACTTATTATTTTCATCCAAAATATTACAAATATCACTGTCATTCTAAACACCCTGCACTTGTTCTGCCATAACCAAACATGACACAATATTACTTGCAAACAACTATATTTCAATTAGTTTAGAAATGGCCAAGAGATGCCAGTACTAGCTGGAAAGACTTCCAAAGACTTGTCCTTGCCTGCCATCTACTCATCATTGCTTAAACATAATGCAGAAGCTTGTAAATGGATTACAAATTACTAGACAACTGTTGACGTCGCACATGATGTGGCAAGCTTCACAAGTGAATGACTAGTGACATTATACATTTTGGAGAGGGCAGGTTTAATATAATAATACACAATTATTGACATAAACCAAGCATCTAATGTATTTCCTATAAAGTGTATAGACTTTGTATACATTTTTATTATAAGAATGTTTCAAGCAAATATCTGACAACTGCACATTCCACAAGAACTGTACTGAAATTTAAGAGTGGAACGGCCAATAGATATACTTTCATGTAAACTAATAATATAGTAAAATGCTATCAATTTTGACCATAACAAATATGTTTTTATTTTCTAAGATATGCCTCAAATGTATGTTCATAAGAAAATCAAAGTTATAGAATAGTACACTTGGCTTGGAGTACACTTAGTTTGGTATTTTTTTAGCAAAAACTAAAAAAATCTTCACTTTTTATCCATGTATAATTTAATTGAATAGTGTAGCGTCTTATATTGGAAAGTTAAGAAAAATAAATAACGGTTTAGTTGTAAGTTTAAAAAAAACTCCCAAAGTGATAGAAGTTACATATTTGCTTCTTGCAGGGAGAAAATATTTATATCCCCTTCCCTATTGAGACTTACCTCACTTTGTAACAAATAGTTTTTTTCTAGTTGTCATCATTCCTTTCAGATTCCCATCTCTAACCCTACTCCATGGGTACAAATATTAACCTCGAGAAGATACTATAGCCTTGACAGAATTGTAAAATTATATATGTGTTTAGATATAGGGCTAATTAAAATTACTCAACCTTAGACATTAACCCCAACTTCCAACTCCCCCATACATATCTCCAGAACCACTTTGTTGAGGGAGTCGCCCTTTGGGTGGAGGGTATGCACGGGCACTAGACTTTGAACATCTCCATCCACCTCACTACCCCTACTGTCTCCCGTCTCTGGAACCACTGTGGGAAGGGGGTTGCCCAAATTTAACAATATACTTACAATATTTGCCTACCCATAAATATTTAAAACTATTTGTAAATCAAGAAACTGATACATACTAATTATTGACTCACATCACTTTATTATTAGCACCACGTCTTACTACCCATTTGGGTTATACACACCACAACATTTTAGTGGCCTGATGAACCACTAGTCATTACTATACAACATTCATTGCTTGTGTTAGCTATAACGCAACAAGCCAAGCAATAACACCAGCGTCTATTCAATAGCCTTAATTATTTATTTACATCTCTTACAGCTAAAATATTTTAGTGTAGTGCATCTCTATGCTTGTTTGGGGGAGTTATAATATTATAATCGAAGGACACAAGTCATTGTTTACCTTGAGAGAATGTAAAGGGTGCATCTTTTTGTGGTTAATCTCCGATTCATTCATTAGTATATCCACAAACCAAAGCACCAAACCTGCAAGTGAGGCAAATTAGGCATAGCAGCAGACCGTTACAAGTTATGTTGGTTGAACTATGATGCTTTGTGATAAAAAGTAGAAACAGATACTAATAAAAATTATGTGTTTTCAAGAGGATTTAAAAAAATTAAGTTATTTACTAATATAGCTTGGGTGTTTTTTAACTAGGGTTTTACCGCCACAAAACAAATCTACATTGACACATGCATTCAGTGGTGTGACGTGGCTTGTTGGCAGAGCAAGCATAATTAGTTGAAACTGTAATTGTGAATTGTTCTTACCACTCACTAGAACATTGTCGGTCAGCTATCAACGAGTGTACATTACCTTGTGAGGTTTGTGCAGAACATATCGTACATTTGATTAGTCGAGTGGGGAGTAAGAAGGTGAGAACACATCACAGGTACAGTTTTAACAAGCTTCGCTTACCCTGTAACACCCCACAACATAACACTGACCCATGTTTAAATATTTTTAAATGTATTGTTTTAAATAGCTTCAACATACATTATACCATGGTTGACTTGTCTCTACTTACAATGTTTATATGCACTGAATGGATTTGGTTTGTTGAGTGTATCTTACAATAAAAATGTTTGTTGCAGAGCGTGGAAATGATTTCAATCTAAGCAGAGCAGAGGGTGATAGCATTTTGTGATTGTAATAATGTGCGCGGTTTAGAAAAAAAAAACTGTTGAAAGGGAAGAAGATATACTTTTACAGTGTAAGAAAGATTAGGAGTAAATTCATGTTTTTATCTAATGTTTAACATTAATTAACTGACAATAGATAGAAACAATTGTAAATTGAATAAAATAAAACTATTAAATTTAGAACACTTTTTAGGGTATTTATTGAGGCTATTAAATGGGTGGACTGATAGGTTCCAAGCTTCTCAGTTTAATGCCCCTTGACATACATTTATAAATACCGCTCAAGTTAAGTTTCAACAGTGAGGTGATTTATTTATATTTTTATTAAGAAATTTAATTTTGAAGCAATTTCAGCTACATTATTGATGTCTATATTCAGTCCATTTAAAGATTCAGTTTTTACTTTTTACTTAGATGAGCAATAATGCTTATAAATTGTTAGACAATAGCTGGGAGTCTATTTTTGGTATATTTAAAGTTGTAAAATGATCCTCCACCCACTACTTGTACAGACTAGAAAGCTAGTAATAGTCGATATTTGCTAATCAAATGATTTTAAGTTTGGCTTGAAAATTTTTTTTAGTTAATTCTAAGAAACAACCAATGGGACGGTTTTAGATTAGGGGCTGTCCTTAAATTATGTAAGGTTTTTTGGGGGAGAGGAAGGTTCATTATGTTCTTACGTTTTCTTACAAGGGGGAGGGGCAGTCAAACTCCATCTTACCTAAGGTTTTTTTTTATCAATGTTAATGGTGAGACAGAATCTATATAAAAAAAATTGTGGAAAATAAATATATTAATGATAAAATTTCACTTATATTTAATATACTTAATACAAATAAAGTATTCTAAGGTTGCATAAACCACACTTTATTACATATGCTTATGTTGAAAAATAGCTAAATGATAAAGAAGTAATCTAATCTACCAAATCTAAAGAGTTACACGAGATATATGAGGGGTGAAGGGAGAGGGGAGGTTGAAAATCATGGGGGGAAAAAAAGCCTTATGTAATTTATGAATGCCCTGAGCCCCTTAGTGTCATCATATATTTTCATTAATGAAGTATTATTTATGGGCATTCCCAATCTTACTCACTGGGACTTTTAATTAAAATGTAATAAAAACATTTAGATTTGGCTGAATAGTTTTAGTTTATCTCAAAGTAGCTGCAGCAGTCCAAATCAAACCGGCCCACCAAGATCACAGAGTCCTGGCAATACTGTTTTTCCTGGGCTATAGCAACGTTAACAGCTTTTTAAAACTTTCACAAGTCGATGACTTTGTAGGATATCACAGTTTCTGTCAAAAGTTTTAACGACACCATGGGAAAAAAATCAGATTTTCTATGTAGTTATCAATTTAAATATTCTCAAAAATTAAAAAAAAAAAAAAAACA
>CABFOV010003811.1:0-34608 GCA_902141375.1 Timema poppense | reverse complement strand
AAAAAAAAAAAACATTGTTAGTAATCAATGTGCACCCCTTTAGCTCTAGGGCATGCCCTCACATGGCCTAGCATAGAGTCAATCAACCTTTTGCATTCTTCGACTGTGACCACTTACCTCAATGCGGCTATATTCTGCACCAACTCTTTGCATCTCCTCCAGCTTGAACGGCAGGTGCAATGCAGGATGCCAGAAGTTTCTCTTTTTGAGGGCGCCTAACCTTCATTTGTGGTCTAGGATATGGCTCGTCTGCTTCCATAAGAGAAAATACATTTTTGCCTTACTTCCTTCATCCAATTACATCTCTCATAGCACCACATCATTCACCTTTACATAGCCAATTAATTCAGCAGAGGCTAACGTAAGGCTACATAAGACATCAGCCCAGCATCTCTCAGCTAATCTAGCTCTATGATCATGTTTACTCATGTTGTAATGAGTTACATGTAACGAAGACAAACAAATGGGGTAACACTTACCATCTGCCCTGTTGAACTCTAACTCTCGCACAGATGTGCACTGATCTCCTCTCTCTAATACACCACTCTATGAACTAAATCGAGGCCTGTTCCTGCTCTTCGCTCGGGAAGAAAGCCATACCCGTAAAGAAAATAATTGAAGGCAGCTCGGGGCGTGTAGTTGCCACTTCTGTCGCCTGGGCGCCTCTCGAACCTTCCCCTAGTTCCCTAGGCAACCGGAAAGTTTCCTGCGCCATACTTTCCACTCCGATTTCCTCTCCTTCCCCGCCCCCCCTACTTTATGGGGACATGTCTGTTCGTTTTGCTTGTTATATATTGAGATTTTTCGCTTGTATCACCACTCATTGTGTCATAGACTTACAGCAGGTGAGAGTGGCAACAAAACTTAACGGTTATTTAAATTCATCAAAATTATTTTTCGGATAATTATGGAGGTTATTGTTGATTTGGGCTTACAAATATAAGTGTGCTATAATGGGGAGGGTTTGTCGGCTATCCAAGTGGTTAATCTGTGACTACATTTTAATTTTTAATTTATTGTTCCCTCTTTTGTTCATTTGTGAATTTTTCTTTTTTGCCTTTAGACGTCTGACCTTGGGGCATGCTTTACCGCTGCTCTGATCATGTTTGTTTGGGTTTTAGTTGGGAAACATATTTAGGGGAAATTAAGATTAGATTTGCAAGGATTGTACTTGTAAAACAGTAGAATGATTGTTAAACCTCTAGTCAATGAAACATTAAAAGTGATTAAAGGAATTAATTTATTATAAGAAGAAATAGAAAAAGAAATTTTTTATTCATTTTGGAATAAAATAAATATGAATTGAAGATAAACAACAATATTTATTAAAGATAGAAACCTCAAGCCAGGAAAAATCAATTAACTTATATACAAACTTCCCCAAGAATACCACAAAATATACTCAAAAATTTTAAAGAGCAAAATGATAATACAATTAGGAGGATTGACATAGTCCCAAGTTATAAAAAAGTTAACAATTAGCGTATTAAATAGTCAAGGACTTGCCATACATGATAGAGAATAAATAAACTAATCACATGAATGACAGTTACACTAAAATTAGATAAAAAGTTGTGACAAGGATTAATAGAATTGTACTTACTTGAAGGAAAACTTAAAGGTTATTGACAGTAAATAGATTCAGGTAGTTAATTAGATTGTAAAACACACCTTAGAGATAGACGATGAGAAAATTGCATACAAAACATATTAAAATTAATCACATATGGACACATTAACATTGAATTTAAAAAAGAATTTAAAAATCTAACATAACATAGATGATAGGTCAATAATTTGATTATGATAAGAGTTTAATGTCTGCTTTAAAGGGGGTTTTTAGCAATAATGTAAACAGCCGTATAAAGTCGTGTAATCACAGATATGTTTTCAAGCAGAACTTTATCATCAAAATGAATTAGGTATATAGGTTGTTTGTATATATAGTCTATAATGTTACAAAAGAAGTGTAGACAAAAAAAAGTTGAAAGAATATGTTATACTGTTAACGAAATATTAAAGTTCTCAGCATTTCATCCTTTAAAGAAATATCTTGTTGAATAATTGTAATGTTCATAACTTGGTCATTCCAGCTGAGTTTATATAAAACAAATATATTAATATTGCCATTTTTAATTAGGACGGCCAAGTCCATTATTGAGACGTTATGCTTTGTACTAAGTCTCCAACTCTAATATTTCTTGCAGACTCGCTTATCTAGCGATGTAATATGATACATATCAATGTCTTAGACATTGCTCACCATTATATTTAAATATTGTCATTGTACATCCACCATATTTGTGTCAAATAAAACACACTGATAATTCTCTTGTAACTCACCAACTATTATTACTAGGATAAATGGTGGCTACATTGTTAACAATTTTACAGTCATTTCTAATTTTTCAGTATGATCTACACATGTTTTCTATACTTGAATGCTTTCTGCAATCTGCCCAAGGCTGTAGCCGCGTAGCCAGCCGATAAGTTTTTTTTGGGGGTGGGGTTAGGGGGTGGTTTGGTGGGCACATTCCCCAATTGCTGGAAGCTAGGAAAAAATTCTAAATGATCAACAGTTCTAGAAGCTCTCTGAAGTGGCTTTTTTCATTATAAAATAACCCCCTAGCCGAAGGCTTGGAAATTTTCTAATTATTAAACACTTATGAAGATCTGTGAAGTGTTTTTTTTTATGGTAAAATAACCCCCAAAATACTGTAGGCTAGGAAAATTTATAAATATTTAGCACCTCTAGAAGATCTCTGAAGTGCTTTTCATTATAACATAGCCCCCTAATTTGTATTTGTTAATAAAATTTCGCGGTGGGTTTGAACCCCTCCCCCCCTCCTCCCTGGCTATGGCCTTGAATTTGCTTATATCTCGAATCACTCTTCCACATACCAATAATTTGCCACTTTGAATTTTAGCCCATTTTCACTATATTAACAAAAACTTTTTACAGTTCTAGCAAAATTCACAGTTTATAACTAAAAGTGGAGGGAATCAGCTGTTTTGTAAGTGTTACCAGCTTCCAAGGTTCTGCTAAATGGCTGTGACAGTCCCAGATCGATTTACCTCGAATTTTAGAAAATGGCATTTTAAAAAATATATTTTTTCTGGTTTAGATGCCATGAACGAGCTGTCACTTTTTTTTTATATTGATAATAGCACATGGTGGTTCTGGAATCCCTACCTACATGCCAACATTCATTGGTATAGGTGCATCCATTAAAGAGGAATTTATTTTCTCCAAAAAAATGAATTTTTTTTATGCTTTCTCAAAAAGATAAATTGTTATATAATCAGTTCTTTGAATAATAGAGGGGTCGAATTTACATTAAAAAAACTTTGTTTCTTAAGGGCATTTGGTTAATGTATGAACATCATGTAGTTTTTGATATGTTTAAGGACAGCAGCCAATAATAAGTTTTCGAGTGGTGTCCTTACACTTTTGACAGACACTGTACATTAGGCTGTTTACAGTGAGCTAAGCATTTGGGATATTTTTTCGGTATTATGTGTATCTATGGAGGTCTGATCAAGATGCTAAAAGACCAATATTTCTCTAAAATGGAGAAGAAAATAGTATGTGCTTCTTAGTAGTAGCACTCAAAATTGCTATCTATATATGTGAATCAAGCCCATATTATCTCATGAGAGATTGCAACGTTCCTGCCAACACTGCCTGATCTAAGGAGCTAACAATCAAAGAGAATCATCGGCAAGTCTTGTAAATCAATTGAATAAAAGGGTGTCTCCTTTTAAGGTAAACACAAAACGAAAATAGACTATCAGCACTAATAAACTGGGAGTAGGGTGGCCCCTGACCAGGAAAACTAGGAATTATGCTTTAATTTAGTACATCAGGAAAAGACCCGGTGAAAATGCTTGAATTTTGCCTTGTCGGGAATTTAAAGGTGAGAATCATTCCAAAGTTCTTGAAGAGGAATCTAATTTTCAAAATGTTTCTAGGCGAGGACCTCTCTAAATATCTTCTAGCTTAGGGGAATTCAATTTTCAAACTTTTAACTGAATCAAATCCTTGGAGCCCTTCTTTAACTTGGGGGACGTTTTTTTTTATTTTATTTTGCACTGGGTAGTAAGCGTCTTACTACGTGTTTGAGCTACACACTTTTTTTTTCTCCCCCTGTACAAATATGGTTCCACCGTCACTAGTAGTAGCATATTTGTATACATTTTACCGTTTAACCTGTCTATACTGGTAGTAGAGCATACATCACCAGTGGAATAATGTCAGATTGGAAACCAGTTGGTTGGGTGAGTGAAGAGAAAATAGCTTAAGTTCCAGGTTGTAAAGGAATGGCATAGGGGACATTTGTTTGTGACCGTGAATATATTTCACTATGATTAAAAATGTGGTCTGATCTTTATTTAATTTTTCACTTTTTGGCAATAGTGCTATTTATGACTAGGATTTGATTTGAAAAAATATCTTTAGTATGTGATTTGATTTGGATTAGACTAAAAAAAAATTTTAGGAATGAGATTTGATTCCAATAAGTTAGACTGGATTTGGATTTGATATTGAAAATGATGGATTCGCAGATGCTTAGTACATATAACTTCAATTGACCTATTAAGTATTTATCTTATACAAAGAAAAGGCTAATGACTAATATTAACCATTCTTCTTTGAATATGAGGTCAACTCAGCTAGTTTAGTTTTTTCTAAATTTCACACTCTTTATAATATGGCACTTGTAAAACTTCAACACAATAATAGACTTATGAATAGCATGGTAAAAAGCTAACGCTTGTACAATTAATTATACATGAGTAGTGAAGTTTAGAAGATGGACATGATCATTATGTAACGGATATAGCTGGATCAAAGATCATATTAGTAAAATTAAGAAATTATACCTGGACACAGGAATAGAATCAGGGACCTTTGGCTTAGCATGCCCCAATGCTCTACCACTGAGCTATCCAGTGGATACAATGTATGTGTTTTTTAGTTTAATAACACTTAAGCACTTTCACGAGGGATAATAGATGGTATTAAACATTTTTTCCAAAATATCTGTTATGTAGTAGCACTGGAGTCTCAAGATTCGCCCAATAGTTTAAATAATTTAATGCAGTCTTCCATCAAAAGATCGTGGCAAGTGTATATTTGTCAAGGTGGTAATGCAAGGATCCTTGAAACTATTTGGATCCAGTCCATATCACAATAATACTTGTTTGAGTGAACTTTGAGAGGTAATTGGAAGGACACTTACACCTGTGACCGACTAAAGGTGGTGAAATAAATATTTTATAAGGTACCTACCCTGTGTGTCATGGACCATAAATAAATTGGAGCTATAAATACAAACATTTTTTTTTTCTTGAATATTTTTCTACATTTTCCTGGTTTGTATTAAATTTTACCAAATCTTGAGAAGAAATTTCTTTCTAAAACTTGCACACATGAAACTTCATTGTATATTATTTGCTTATATATAGTAACATGATCACTGGTTTATGTAAACAATATTGACATTTTAACAACTATCAAAAATAAAATAAACTTCAATCCAATATTATTTCTATTCTTTGACTTCCCTTTTTGAATTAATTACTGACCCGCCTCGGTGGCGTAGTTGGCTAACGCACTTGTCGTGTTGAGCTCGACTGTCGAGGACGGGGAGATCGAGGTTCGAATCTCAGTCGGGTGAACTGAGGGTGGTTTTTCCTAAATGGTTTTCCACTCTCCCTCCACGCAAATGCGGGTTCACTTCCTCTAATTCAACCTTCCCAATCCTAATCCATTTAGAGTAATTAGTACTAAAGCGTATAACCCGAACGGGTAGTAAGACGTGGTGCTAAATATTATTATTATTAATTAATTTCTATAATTTTTTGTTTCAGCAGGCACTGCAACAAAGCATGATACCAAAGAATCGTAAGTTTTCAAATATATTGTTGTACAAATATTTATATATTTTTAACTCTATATAAGCTTTGGAGAAAAGAATCTAATTTTACTCAATATTTTAAATAACACTTAAAAACTATAATAATAATATAAACCTTAGGATAGTAAGAATAACTCCCAAAAATACTAAATAACTTCTTAGGCACCACTGAAATTACCTAGACACCTCAACCACAAAGTCAGAAATGATTGTTATATAATATTTTTGTCTACTGCAGCACACTGGTGTAGTGCAGAGGCTAACTAGGTGTGCCAGCCATGCATATTCCGCACTTCTTAATCTCTTGTACTAATATTTTAAATACAGCATTCCTTTGTAGTTAGACATGTGATTTACCCAAAATACTAATGGTTTGATTAAAATGTTTCTAAATGTTGAAGATGCGGACACAAAAAAATAAGAACTTCAACCTTTAATCTTAGAATATTTTAACTTACTTAAAAAAAAGTTTATACCTACCTAACTCTGATTTACCGCACAGCCGTTGGACTGTGTGGGTAAATGATTTTCTGCTGCCACGGCTCGTACCCAAAACCGAATAGTGTGCCACACAAAAAAAAAGTATAAGTGTATTGTGAACTTAAAGTTTGCGGAGCAGTGTATTAGCTTACTAACAAGCCGAGTCATCAACAGCAGTGGTACCCATCACAGGGCCAAGCTCTAAAGTGTGGCGGGGTGGGGTGTGGGGGAAAAGAGTAGAGGAAAATATTTAAAAGATAAAGAAAGACCAGCTAAAAGAGGGAAGAAAATGTAAACATCCTTTAAATAGTATCGCAAGGCTTTGAATGGCCAAACAATTGCTGGGGGAGAGCTTACTTCACAGCAGATTGTGGTGTCTAGACACAAAGGAATCGCTTCCCAACAATAATCTTTATGAACTTGTGCATCATAGATACACAGAAGGTTCGACCGATTTAAGATTAATAAAATTAATAATTATACTTATTTATTTTGGCAGAATTAGTTTGATTAAGATGAGATATAAAAACTTTGATTATTATTATTATAATAATAGATGATAAATGTATAAATACACTTGTATAATAGTTGAAATAATAAATTTATTTATTTGCTGATATTGTTATGAATTAATAATTGATCCAGTTTATCTATATTAACTAATATCTTATTCTTGCTTAAGAAATTTATTACATAAATGTTTTACAAGTACATTTTTGTTTGGGTAATAAGTTTAATTATTAATTAGTTAAATAAATATTAAATACAAATGTGTGCAGAATATCAAGGTTGATTATAAATATGTAAGACACGATTCAAATTTTGACTGTTTGCGCCCAGGATGGTATTTTCAATTAATGTTTTCCACATCTTCTCTCCAAACTATTGTTGGTGCATTTCTTTAACTTCTTCCCCAATTTGTGTCCTCTTAATAAAAGGGTAAGATTTGGGTTCACCTAATGAACAGTGTTCAAAGATCACTATTTAGTCATAATTTGAAAATGTTATCAAACCAAAATTTCAATTCAGCTCACAAGCTGTAGTGACTGAGATATTAAATGCCCGAAAAAAAAATTAATCTTGATGGTGTAGCCTTTTGGGGGCCTATTTTATCCTTTATGGTACAGTATACAGTGCCAATTTTCCTAGGAAGGGCTGGTATTTAGAAAAGTTACTAATCTACTTTAAAATATTCATACATCGAATAATTTGATCACCAGCTCTAAATGTTGGATATTATCAGCACCTATAAATAACACTAATAATATAGTGAAATGTTATCAATCTTGGCCACAAAATATGTTTGTATTTTCTAAAGGGCCCTTCCAATGAAAATTGGACTGTATTATTACCTTAATTAACCTGGAGATGATTTAAATTCATGTGCAGCCTTAGTTAATAAAGGCTATCTTAAAAAATGATACTTTAATTCTTTTAGCTATAATCTTTGTTTGTGACGTGTGATGCTTTCATTAACTAGTAACATTATTTTTGCATGAAATTATTAGTGGGTCTTATACTTAGCATGTTTCTGTTATATTTTGGATTTCTGTACATGCTAAAATAATCTATTACTATAAAAACCATGCACTTAATTTTTTGTCATACTTTTTTAAGAGATGATAGACTTATTTGCCAGATGATTTTTAAAAGCCATGAATGATGTTTTACATAAGATATAACACTCAAATGTTGATCATAAAACATATGTTAACTCTTTTTTAAATATATATTATAGCTTTTTTTAAAAGATAATATGGTATTAACATATTTTTATTTTGGTTTATATATTTGCATGTATATTTGTGTATGAGGAGTAAGAAATATGTATGTGAAGTAAGCTGATTTATATACACCTCATAAAAGCTTATATGTTTAAATTCATACTCCAAAAAGCAATGACAAACCAAATTTCCATTTAAAAAAAATATTTCTCACCTCACTTTGAGCTATAATAGTGTTTAATAACCATGCGTGCAGGAATCAATTTTGACATTTGTTTTATTAACTATTTTTTGTGTGGTGGCATAGACAAGTTAGTTCAACTTTAATCTTGATATTCTTTGGAAAATAAAACCAATTTCTCATCCCTACTATGACTTTGTCTTGTTTACAGTTAATTTTGTCTTATGTTTTAAAGAAGAATTTTTATGATTTATGAAAGGCTAGTTGTGCAATAGCTGGCTTGATTCTGACATGGAAAGCCTGAGCTATATCAATAACTAGTGCACTGTTCAAAATAATATATTTTTAAACAAAAAGACAAAATAGGAAACAATCTCGTGCACAAACTACTTGTTTTACCTCTTACACAATTTTTAAGTTCATTGGAAGTTGTGGAATATCCCAGTCTGTGTACTCCACCGTCTAAGATTGATCAGTTGTGACATCATTTTGTAGCTTAAAAATGCAAACATGTCTCAAGAAAACCATTTTACCCGCTTCAGTGGTCATATGGTCTAAGGCAGTGGTTCTCAACCTTTTGAGCTTATGCCCCCTTTGGTAAAACATTAAATTCCCATACCACCCCCACCCCTTATTTTTTTAAACCATTATAAATAAAACTTTAAAAGTTTTGTTTTCTAGTCACTTCATTATTTTATGCAAAACTAGTGTGTTGGTTGGCATAGTTTTGTTTTCTTCAGTTCTTGAATATTTAGTTTTACAACTGGTAGACAGTGCCGGTGTTGCCAATACTTCAGTAAAAATTATCTTACTTTGGAAAAGGGATTGAAATAAATAATGTCTTAAATTCTTAGCTTATTTTTATATTATTTTTCAAATTGTTCCACACCTCCCCAGGAGGTCGCGCCCCCAGGTTGGGAACCACTCGTCTAAAGCATCACTCTAGCCATAGACTAGAATGCATATGATGGGGAGTTCAGGGTTCTATTCCCGGTCAGGTATACTGAGGTTGATGTTTTCCACACTACCTCCGCACAAATGTGGGTACACTTACTCTTAATTCAACCTTACTCATCCCTAGCATAATTTGTACATGCGCATATACCCAGAACGGGTAGTAATATGTGTTGCTAATGAAATAAACATAAAACCATTTTGGTGTTGTGCTCTTATAAACAGTTAAATCTGTATTCCGGCACAGATTTATTTGATTACCAAACCCTTCCTTCACCTCTGACAAGACGTGTATTAATTCACAACTTGTGAATGTGTGGAATGCCAGGCCTCCACCGTGGTTCGGATTCCACGTTAAATTGTAGGTCCTCCATTTCATCTGACAATCACCCTACCATTACACATTAGCGTAAATGTGTATAACCCGAACAGCTAGTAAGACGCGGTGCTAATAATAATAATAGTTAAATCTGTATATCCAAGTATAGAATGAAATAAAACTGTGTCAAGGAATACCAGTATCCATTACTACCACTGGTACTGTGTTTAAAATAAGAGGACATATTTATAAGTATGATACAATACAATGCAATAAATAGCCATGCTTATTGTTCAATAAATAGAATAGACTCACTCTTGTCGATTTCAAAATAGAAACACATAAGGGGCAAGCATCTCCATGCACTAGACTGAATGGCAAACCTGTTTGAAACTCTCAGCTGTTCATGTGCAAAATTCATCATACTAATTGAGACATGTGAGATCAAAGGCATTGTCACCTTTTGGTTACAGGTACAGGTGTATGACTGAGCAATTATTGGGCCCAGTAAAGCAATTCCTTCCACTGCTGCATGCAAGGGCGTAGAAGGGGGGGTGGGGGGCAGTGATCTGGACCTCCCGGGGTCCACTTATATGAGAAAGGAGATTCTTTATAGAGTGGATATTTGTTCACACTTTCACTTCTGATTCCATTAAGACTACCATCAAAACAAATATTTAGCACTTGAAAAATACAATTTAAGTTGAAATAAATAATCCTCTAAAAGTTTGAGTTGTGGATAACAGAAACTCTGGCTTAGATCATCTGGCAAAGTAGGTTAAAATAGTCATTGTATATTTTTTATTTAATATTGCAAACCTTTTAATACAAAAATCCCCTCACCCTTACAAAAATTTTCATTTTTAAAATTCACAAAGAAAAAAAAAGTTTCATTTAATCATGATTAGATAGTATTTGTTTTATATACTTGTGTTCAACTATAAATTTCAGAACTGCCTTCATTGCTAGCAGAATACAAGCTGATCCCTACAAAAGTTCAGCAACTAATGAGTAAGCTCCATTGATAGCATCATAACCTATTGGTGACACCGAAGATTTCCACCACCCTGTGCCACACCCGTTGTTAATAGAAGATTAAATTTATTTTAGTATTAAATTTGGTATCATTAAATAATGATGCAGTGAAGTGAGATCTCATGACAAAATATTTTATTACGTCTACAATGTTCTTAATGTAAATTATGACTTAATTGTGTACAGTACATAAGATATTTATAAACTATGTACAATGGCATATTTTATCTTTTGGGATGAAGTATCATTGTTAGGATTATTATATAAACATTTACATTGCAATTTGGTGAAATGTCTATTTTTTATATTTAAACCTACTAAACTAAATCTATTTTTGCTTACTTTTAGCAAGTCCCTTGCACACTAATGGCATGTTATTGCTCTAATTTAATGGAAGACATGCTTTGTTGTTTTACAAGCAGCATATGGTCACAACAAACACATTGTCATATTAAATTTCATAAGATGTAAGTTGAGTTTTAGCCGCTGATAATAGAGGTATAGTATCTGAATGTATTGTTAGTTTGATGCAATTAGCTATAATTTATCTAAATGAATGAGGACTTGACATATTTCTACTAGGTGGCGTTTTAGATGACACACCTACTTAAAGTTCCTACAAGTCCAACAAAGGAAAATTTCATGGAAGCTGCACAGTTATCATTTAGAATTTCAGCTTGATAAAGGAAATTGGATATAGTTTAATCTGAATATCCATTATCAAATGCTGGGTGTGTTTTGTCATTAAATGTACAGATTAAAAGAATGAAAGAAAATGAATCTTCCATTGAAATAGAGCACACATAATAGTGTTTTCATTAATATTTGCTCATGCTTATTAGTGACTAAATAAAACTGCATATGCCTGTACTTCTGTGTATCCGCATATTTGTTTTTTCCAATGAATGGTAAAGTAAAATGCTTGGTAAGTGCTATTTAACTATTTTGATTGGTACTTGCGATATTTTCTCCTACTGAATGTTCTTATTTAATCTTTCAAATACAAAATTAACTTAAAAGGAAATAAAGTATGTTAGCTATTTTGATTCCCCTTCGTCCAAACACATCTAAATGTTTGTTGTTACAATTTTGAACAGCAAACATATCTTTATTAATATATGTATATATTACTTTCATGACTATGATATGTCTAAAGTTAGATTTTCTTAAATGTAAGACAGAAGTTACTATTTGTGGTACTTAATTAACAAGCTTAGTCAAAATGTGTATGCAACACCATTACTCTACTTGTTCCCCAAATAACAAATGCTACTCCTAAATTACATTTCATATTTATTTGGATATTAATAGATTTTAAAAAAAAGATTGAAGACTACAATTTAGAGAGTACTGCAAACAACATATCATTTGGTAGGGTTAATGAGTTAAGATATTTAGGAATGATTTTAACTGGCACTAACGATATTAGAGTGAAAATTAGGAAAATAATAGTCATGAAATGTATGCTATTTCTCAGTAAGTAGGTTGTAACATCTTGTCTGTTATCAAAAAATGTAAAATTAAGAAAATACAAAATAATTTTACTGGTTGTTCTCTATGTATGTGGAACATGGTATCTTACCTTACATTACCAAAATAAGTTTAGGGTGTTCGATACAAGCTGCTTAGGAAGATATTCGGTTCAAAAATATATAAAGATAATAGAGAGTGGAGGGGAAAGGTTTAATGAGGTTGACTGGATATAACTACCTCAAGATAGAGATAGGGTTAATGAGGTGGACTGGATGGAACTAGCTCAATATAGGGATAGGGTGTAATGAGGTGGACTGGGTACAACTAGCTCAGGGTAGGGATAAGGTGTAATGAGGTGGACTGGATAGAACTAATTCAATATAGGGATAGGGTGTAATGAGGTGGACTGGGTACAACTCGCTCAGGGTAGGGATAAGGTGTAATGAGGTGGACTGGATAGAACTAATTCAATATAGGAATAGGGTGTAATGAGGTGGACTGGGTACAACTAGCTCAGGGTAGGGATAAGGTGTAATGAGGTGGACTGGGTACAACTAGCTCAGGGTAGGGATAAGGTGTAATGAGGTGGACTGGATAGAACTAGCCCAAGATAGGGAAAGGGTGTAATGAGGTAGACTGGATAGAACTAGCTCAAGGTAGGAATAGGGTTTAATGAGGTGGACTGGATGGAACTATCTCGAGATATGAATAGAGTGTAATGAGGTGGGATGGATAGAACTAGCTCAACATAGGGATAGGTGGCGTATATTTTAAGTGCGGTAATGAACTGTCAAATTCTTAATATTTTAGTGTAAGTAAGTAAATAGGCGTAATATTTAAACATTGGTGGCTCATGGTTGGTCCTTGCAGCAAACTGCAACTCACTACTCCATTTAAACATAATATATGTAGCAACTCATACATATTTTACTTATTTTTCCAAAGTATTTTTGTAACAAATATAAAATTAGGGGAATTTTTTACAAACATTGATATAAACATATATTTTAATTCTATTTGAAAAAAGCAACTAACCCAATTTAAAAATAATAGCTCATTGCTATCATTTGAAGGACTTTAAAAGCTTGTTTGCTTTATATATAATTTTATTGTAGCCACTACTGTTGGAAACTAATCAATTAATTACAATTTAATTGCCATAAATCGGGAACAATATTATAACAGGATCCGTCCACAAAAGAAGCATATCATATTCAAACAGAAATAACGGTATTATTTTAAGATCTCTATAGCATACGGCTTTAGTATTTATTTAGTATTACACTTTTAGTATTTTATTTAAAAACTATAATTTTTAACTTTATCTATTTCATATTTTTCTTTTTTCTTATAAAGAAATACTGCTTCCCTTTCTTGCATGGAATAAACACCTATATAACAATGTAGCTTATTCAAATGCACATTTGGTGTGTGTGTTTTTGGTTGTTTTTTCGCTACCCATTATCTAATTATAATTGTTTACATTAATGGGGAATAGTGTAGTAATAGTTCTATTAACTCCATAATAATTTATATAAATCGTGTTAAAAATATTGTTTTTGTACTTGCTTAAGAGCACTGTACAAAATTGTATCCCAACCCTATTTATCTATTGTAAACATGTTCAATTAAATTTCATTTAAAGAATAATTTACCTAATTTGGTGCTGGATTAGATAAATTAATGACAACATGTCATTATTTAGAATACAATCTGGTATGTATGTTAGTTTAAAAATCTATTAGTTTGCTACCTAGTATTTTATTAATCAAAATTTAACCAAGCATTCTTTTATATATCTGTGTATAACCCGAACAGGTAGTAAGATAATAATTTTATATTATCTACTAAACCGGCATGAAATATTTAAAGTCCTCATCTCAGAGATTGATATCTGGTTTTCATTTCATTTTATTGAGGTGGGGGGATTTGAAAAATATATCTAAACTGTTGGCTGTTACATTCACTCTCTGAGTCACATTACTACAGTAGCCCCGTGGCTTCTTTGGTTCTGACTGACCGTTCACAGCTGACTTCTGACAGTCAACATTTTGGTATATACCTAAATGTTGATTGTCAGAAGTGACAGTAGCTAAACACATGTTTTTTGCAGATCATGTGGTTCGGCATAGGGATACATAATTTGGTCTGGTAATATTTCAAAGCCGTCAGCTCTCAGCTGTGAGCTGTCAGTCAGCACCAAAGAAGGTATGGGGTTACTGTATATACACTTTAGAAATATGAATAAAAGTATGTATTCTAAATGAATTTTGTTCATAAAATTTAAAACATTATTTTATTATCCAATTTTGGTCATTTGAGTTCAATTTATTTTATTGTTACATGAAAATCGATGTATTTTTAAAGTGTTATCGACTCAAATCATAATATAACCCTGCACTCAAATTTACCCATTAATGGTACTAAGAATCTTTAAATAACCACCCCATTTGTTTTGATTGCTGTATGTCCATGTTTACTAGATATTGCAAAATATAGTATTTTCATTTGTGTCCACAGGAGCGACACAGAAAGTGCAGACCATGGCTCTGATCAGACCAGCAAACCTAAGATGAATCTTGCTTACATATTTAATAAAAAGGACAAAATAGCTGATGATTCTGAAGGACTTAAGGTAACAAAGTATGAGGATTTTTAAAAAGTAATGTAACAATACCGCTCCTGTGGTTACATTTTTCTTGTTATTAGTGTTATTTATTGAAAAACCCTCATATATTTATTTTTAAAAATGAGCAAACTTGATTCATTGTGTTATTTTGAGTTAACTTTATAGTGCATATAACTTTTTTTTTCTAGATTTATATGAGTTGAATCTGAATAAAATTCAATATCAATATTCTTTCAAGGGAAAACATACAATATCGTTTATAATCATTTTGATATCTTATTTTTAATGAAATACTAATGAATAAACCCAATCGAATTAAAACCAAATAGTAATTATTGAATTTAATAGTGTCTTCATTGCATTTGATCAACAATAGCAGATGCTAAATTGAAAATGATTCATATTAAAAAAAAATCTTTATCAGTAAATTATTTTTCTATAATCATCTACAAATCTTGCTTTCTAACACAAAATGCCACTATACATTTTCTCATTACAAAAGAAGATCAAAGAACATCTATAAATGAAAACCTAATGTCTGCCAGCAAATGTCAATTGCTTAATTTTTCCAATATAAATGAAGAGGATTTGTGTGATGGGTATAGGTATAAACACCGTCAATATACTGTACACATACAGGAACAGGGTGGACACACGCACAGGGAAAACCTGGAATAACCTGGGAATTTGAAAACTGGAAAAATGAAATTTAAGCCTTTTCAACAATAGCTCAAAACATTAGCAATCATTAAGATTCTCTTTAGCTAACTCGTCTCCAATTTTAGATAATATAATCATGGATCGAGTAAACCAATAATTAACATCAGACACATTGTATTACTGTAATTCTTTTATACCCGCTTCAGTGGCTGCATGGTCTAAGGCATCTCACTCTTGCAATAGACTAGACTGCTGATGACAGGGAGATTGAAGTTTGAATCTCATTTAGGTGTACTGAGGGAGGTTTTTCCAAAATGGCTTTCCACTCTATTTCCACTCGAATGCGGGCACACTTTCTCTAAATATAACTTTCCTCATCCTTAAAACCATTAATGTAATTAGTACTTAAGCATAGAAGCCGAACAGGTGGTAAAACGCGATACTAAAAAAATCGCATACTAAGCGTATCTATTGTGCATTCATGCTAACTGAGCTTAGGTTTGGCTGTCACATAAGATCTCAATAAAATTCACAAAATATATGTGCATGTATATTTAATTACATTCCCACATTAAAGTACAGTATTGAAGAAAAAACAAAGAGAAATAATGATAACTTAAAACTACTTTCTTCTGATTTGTTTTCCGTTTATCCTAATAAATAATGTGCATGCTTGTGCACATTGAGTTGACTGCCAAGAATTTATGTTGTGATTACATATCATTTATAAAATCTTTTTAACACTATCACTCGTAAATGTGAAGCTTGGTTATGCTTGGATTTATTTTTTATCTTTTTTTTATAATAATATTGAATTATAACAATAAATAATATGTTTAACTTATGTGGAATAAGCTTATATTTTGATTAATCTTAAAATATGGGTTTGTAGACCAAATGTTGTGTATCGAATAGTTCCTTGTATTCATTTAAATGGTGTATATGTATACAGTGTATACAACTGATAAAATGGATCGTCCAGTCAACCACTGTTTAATTATTATTTTTTAATTATCACATTGCAGTGTTTTGTTCATTTTAAAGTTACCCCTGCCTAGCCCTATATTTATAATATATATAAATAATTAAATAATTTTTAAGATGCATGTATTGAGCTTATAGATAATACTTTTTAATGTATTGTGTACAATCGCTCGAGCTATTCGACGCATGTTTCTAGGGATTAAGAAGTTATATTTTAGAGGAAGTATATCCACATTTGCATGGAGAGTGGAAAGTTGTTAAAGGGGAAAATATTTCTCTACACCTGGTCGAGATTTGAACCTAAACCATCCCATCCCTGGCAAACAAAAGATGATGAGACTGACACATTTGTTTGTGTGCCCACAAGTATCACTACGTAGCAAATCAATGTTAAACATTTGTGCCACAATGTGGACCCATATTTGGTATGTAATTATTAATAAAATTATCTCCAGGGAAAAAAAATATATTTTTGTCCGGAAAACATTAAGATATCTGAGAATTTAAAAAGGGAATTCCTATGGCCACCTTAAAGAAGGCTAAAAAATGGATATGGTTCACTTGCTATTATCCTTGTAAATTCCAAAACTCAAATTCAGACATACAACATTAAACACAATATTGACACTTGTGAGTAGTATTGATTCAGAGAGGTTTCTAAATCAATATAATTTAATTATCCGTGACCTAAGTGCTAATTTAACTAAAGGCAACCCTGAGTCTTATAGTATGTTAAAATTTACTCAAGAAATTTAATCTGGGATATATTTGCTTAAGATGCTATGAGGTGCTATTTCTATAAACTAAATTGATATAAAATGATATTTATAAAAAAATATGTTTAAAATTTAATTTGAAACTGCTCTTTTATTCTTTTGTACCTTTAGTAAACAGCCATATCTAACCTTTTGCTTCTTCGAGTATTGTTGCTTTGGTCTTTCGTCAGGTTTCAAATATAACGTTTTTAAATGTCTTTGCTTGCTTCGCTCTTTCTTTCCATTTCATTAGCACACACCCCATAGTGTTTATTTTGTTGTTCAGTATTTTAATAGAAGTTGCTCAGTTAATACTACTTATTTTTGTCATTAAAATAACCAAATTATTCATACCTAATGCATTTGCAAGCTAAATGAAGGCTAAGCTTTGACTTTAGTTAGTGCTCTAGTCCCTAGCCCATTGAAAAAGTGAGGTATTGCTGTAAATAATATAGTACAGTGGACATAACACTTGACTGACACAGAGTAGCATATTATTTTTACTCAACATCAAAAGTTCAACTGACTTGTGTGTACCTGAACTAGCCCCCTCCTAACCATAAACAAATGTTATTAGAGCTACATATTTTTAGGAGCTTATGGTGTGCCTCAACTACATTGCAGTGCAGGCTATTCAATAGCATAAGACAAGAGTTGAAAAAAGCATATGTTTGTTTAGAAATAATACATTACTGACCCTTGGATTTTATCATATTTTTCATATTATCAATGACTGTTGAAAATTAACAAATCAATTATTTCTCTGATAAGGATATTACCACTGGGAGAGGAACTCCATTGACAATCCAGGCCAAGCAAGGGGATGTTGTGTATGCTGAGTTGGATCTTCAACAGGGAAATCAGCCACGCTCTGTTGTGCGCAAAGAAGATGACAAGACTGAATATGCAGAGATTATACACACAAAAACTCCAGGAGAAGAATCTAAATAAAATATCACATTTGAATGTTAAATATAACAACAAAAATGCATTTAATTTTTTGAATTCTAATCAAATTACCTTTACTCTTTTATACAAATCAAAAGAAAAGACCTGATTCTTTTTGTATTTCGCATTTGGATTAGTTTAGTAGTAGTTTAAGAAATATTCCAACATGCTGAATTAAGAGACACAAATTATAGACCACAGTATTTTATTCAACTTATTGAGTGTTTGAACAAATATGAACATACTTACAAGTAAAAATCTTACTACATCAGCTAGAATAAATATATTCAGTAAATAATTTTTAAAAAAAGTATCAAGAATAATATTTTTAAGTTCAATATTATATATTTCAGACATGTGCAAGTTTTTTTATACAAAGTAAAAAATAGCGCCAAACGTGCTCTGCTGGACTCTATTGAGATTGAAAGTAAAATAGAAGCGCCCACTTTACAAATTTATAAAAAAATATCTAGCTCTAAAGGTTTACATTTAAGACACAACATATCTCGGTATTAGTAATTTTTAACACATCAGGGCCCTTCTTCAGCAGAAAGAGCTCTGACCAAACTATGGCTAGAAGTTGATTTTTGATCTTAAGTCTTGAGTGTAGTTAGATTCTGAAGCTTTCTCTTCATACTTGATTATTTGTGAAAAGTTTTTATATTTATTTTTAACAATATTACTTAATATGATTTTTATGAGTTAAGGTACATATTATATGGGTTGAGTATTGATGACTTGATTGCCTTCTTTTCAAGAAAGGTGTAGTAAAGATAAGGGTTTATCTCTTGCAAGCCCAAGAATATCTGGAGTTGTTTATGCAGTGATGTCAAGTTCCCATAGATAAATTGAAACACATCAAAACTGTCGAGGAAGGTCCATATTAATTTGTTTCTGGAACATGAATAAAAATCTAAACAAAGTTTTTTATACATTTAGTACTAATGGGTTAGTGTGATTGATATCAAAACAGTGAATATTCTCTCCCGGAGAGTTTCTGTGCTGAGTCCATTGCATTCAGAAATGAATTGGTCATTGCGGCCTTTCATTAGGTGCTCTTCTTGTGTGAGACCTTGTTGAATTGGATATTATGTTGTGCTGGGTTGGGCTCGTATCACACTAGGATACCAGTGCAGCGCTGTTGGCATTTGTGGGGTCTGCCATCCAAGATGCCAAAATACTCATCGCTTGTATTTGTCATTGCCATTCAAGTAAAAAGGGGGAAAATGATGGTTGTGGGTGCATTCCTTCGTTTAAGATCGTAGCACACATGGTTTGTTTGTTACGTTATACAGTGATTTAAGAAAATACAAGGAAAAATTGTTCAGTTACATAAAAATGTCAATGACATCTTATGATGAGTTATTGAACATATTATTATGTAGAAGTGACTTGGAAAAAAGATATACACGTAGGTAGCGCGTCTACCTACTGAACCAAGGATCCTGGGTTTGATTCTCGGCATGGTCGAAAAATGTATCATTGGTGAAATGTGGGTTTACCCTTTCACAGTGATGAATTAATGACCCGGGGGCTGGATGTTGTGTCTGTTCTAGATTTAAGATAGGTGTAATTATTAAATAGACGTATAGCCTGAAAAGGTAGTAAAAAGCGGTGCTAAAAAAAGTAGTGTAAAATAAAAATAAAAGTGTTTTAAAAAAATTAACCAGGTTCATTTTTCTCTACTCTCGCTATCAAGTCCTTTCCAAAAATTTCCACGGTCTCTTCCCAGCATTTCTTCTTTAATTCGCGGTTGCAGTAGTCATCAGATGATGAGTCCCATAACGAAGGTCTGTTTTGTATCTCTATACCCGCCTCGGTGGCGTAGTTGGCTAACGTGCTAGTCGTGTTGAGCTCGACTGCTGAGGATGGGGATATCGAGGTTCGAATCTCGGTCGGGTGAACTGGGTGTGGTTTTTCCTAAATGGTCTTCCACTCTTCCTCCACGCAAATGCGGGTTCACTTCCTCTAATTCAACCTTCCCAGTTCCTAATCCATTAATGTAATTAGTACTTAAAGCGTATAACCCGAACGGGTAGTAAGACGCGGTGCTAAATATTATTAAAAATGTATCTCTACCATGAACTTTCCTGTGTCGAAATTGTCCATGTTGCAAGAAATAAACCACAACAATAACAAGACGAGAGTGAGACAACATGGTACACCACCCACTGGCAGCACTGTTGGCATCTGAATGTGATATACCAGATCTCACTCCATGTATTCTTATGGCATGCTGCCACTAGTTGCTTGTCTGAGCGATCGGACGTGTAACGCTGCCAGGTGTGTGATGAACCAATGGTTTCTGCACTTTGTAACTGACAGCGCTGCCTTGGCATACTAGTGTGATATGGGCCTTAGAGTGAAGCAGAATGTTGTAGAGGTTAGTGAGATGTTTGAACGTGATTCTTGGAGCCCTCTTGTGTGAAGGAATGAAATTAAAATATATAATCGTTGGTATTGAAAACAAATATAAGTTTGTCTAGGCCTTTATGGTGGAACGTCATTGGAAGTAGGCCCTATGTTTTTGGTAGTTTTTTTTATGGAATAGTACTCTATTTTACTATTATATATAGTTAATTTGACTGACAAATTGTCTTTCATTGTGAAGACAATTTAATTACTGACTTTTTTTTATCACTATATAGTTGTATAAATATATGAATCTTTTGTTTGTAAAATCAAATATATATTATGATTATATTACATTTGATTATATGCATCGCATTATGTCCTTAAATATAAATTTTTGCTATTTATAATATCTTATGTTACTTTTTATGTGGGTCTGAACACAATGTCTTATTATGATTACTTGAAATAAATATTATAAGGTTATACATTTTGAGATTTAGTTTAAGAAACTCTAGTTATAGGCATTTACCTATACATAAATTATTGGTTTTATAACTGGGACCTCTAAAGTAATATCACAAGAATGTATAGTAAAATTATAATGATTTCAGAAAATAACTAAGAGTTTATAGAAACTAAATCATTATTATGTATAACAACTAGCAACATAAATATTTTATTTCTATAAAACTATTAAAATGGAGATCTTAATACTATACATTTTACCTTATTACAGGTCTTTCAAATTATGGATAAATGAAGTTCTCTGCAAAATTGGTTTTGATTAAGTAGAATGACCTATTTTTCTTTTATTAATTTGTAGATTATTTGTATGTATACATAAAAAAAATCATTAAAAACTATCAAAATGTAATTAGCTCCTTCGTGAATTAAATAGCATAGCTGGGGGTTTTTTTTACCACTTACTTGTGAAGAGAGGTATTTAAGTGATATTAGATCATGTGTTCTTACCCTGGATTGGATATGTTGTAAAATGTTGTATTTTATAAAAACAAACAAAATCAACTATGCCAACATGTCAGTGCAGATTGATAAACAATTGATGTGAAACTATATGTATATAATCATCTATCAAAACATATATATCTTATATAAATATTGTTTATAAGTTAAGCATTATAATATGACTCAAGTTGACTTGTACTAAGTATCACGAAATAGTGAATAAAAATCAATAAAGAAAATGTTTCCTTTAAACATCGTCTAAATAAACATAAAATAGGCCTACATACCATATACACACACTATTACTCATGGCACATACATATACAAATATATACTTGTATGGCTAAAAAGTTACTTGATTAATTATTTTTCAGAAGATGTAATAATGCAAAAACTACCCCTGAGTGATAATGAAGAAAAGGTAATGTTTATTAAATTAACAGATATTAATGCTCAGTATGTTATTGTGGAAAGTAATGAAAACATTGATTATTAAATAAATCCACATTACAGGGACAAAAGTGACAGGTAAATATACATGTATACAAACATTAGATATTTGAGAAAAATTAAACAAATTTTAGAAAAGGTTTAGCCATCTTAGTTTTGATAATTACATTGGGATATTTATTAATTCAACAGTTGGCACAATTGTATTATTATTATTATTATTATTATTAATATTATTATTATTATTATTATTATTATTATTATTATTATTATTATTATTTTGTTAAACCTCTAAACCTCCACATAAAATAATTTGTTTCTAATTTTGAGTGGTGACCTGGTGGTCTAGGGGTAAGGTGTCGGACTTCTGTGCTGGGGTTCGGGGTTCAATCCTCAGTCCCGGCACAGATAATTCTGATTACCAAACCCTTCCTTCACCTCTGACAAGACATCTTGTGAATGTGGGGAATGCCATGGCCACCACCGTGGTTCGGATTCCACGTTAAACTGTAGGTCCTCCATTTCATCTCACAATCATCCTACCATTACACATTAGCATAATTGCGTATAACCCGAACGGGTAGTAAGACGCGGTTCTAATAATAATCTAATTTTGAGCTTATTAAAATTATATTTTATTTCATATAGGCTACAATAACTGTCACCTTTTAACAATTAGTTTTTTTGATTCCATTCCCAGAACTATATAGTTAGTATTTGATTAATTGTTTCAATAATGTTTTTTTGGTGCATTGCATATTATTATCTGCCTGTACTATCCACATATTTACACTAATGGGGTGAGGATGAAGGCGAAAGAATAGTACCTTACTCATCTTACTACCTACATGGACTACACAAATACTAACAATAATTAGTTGTAAATGAGGAACCATAAAATATCTGTATTTATTCAAACAACTTGCTTTACCTTTTATATTAGAAAAACTAGATAGCACTTTCGATATTCTGCATTGTTTTATTTCTGTTGAATGTGTGGATAGTATTAAAGTTGTTAACTTTGAGTGCTTGAGTTTAGACGGGATCGAAGCACATGATGATTTTGGAATAAAATTAATTATTGACAAGAGTAGAACAATATTCTGAATGTGAATAGCATGAAATATTTGTGTATAGGTGGGAGAAATGTTTGAAAACAAAAGGAGTTATTATAGTTGTTTGAGTTGTTTTTTTATTTAAATTAAGTATATCTTGGGGAGGGGGGTTGTTGAATGGGAAATGGAGTGTCTGAGAGGTATTTCTGATGTTTTCCCCATCCAAGTTGTTTTAGCACCGCAATTTACTACCTGTTCAGGTTATACACTTATGTACTAATTATACTAATGATTTTAGGGTGAGGAAGGTTATATTTTAAAGGTGGTGTACCCACATTTGCTTGGAGGAAGAGCAGAAAGCCATTTTGTAAAAACCACCCTCAGTAGACCCGGCCGAGATTTGAACCTCTATCTACCTGACATCTGGAGGCTGTCTACGGGGAGTGTAGCGCATTAGACCATGCAACCATTTAAGTTGGTCCCCAAGTTTGTTGTAGGGTGACTCACAAAGTTGGATGGTGATTATTTGATAATGAAGCCATTACATTAGACGAGTGATACATAGGAAGACATGACAGAGTACAGATTTGTAGTTATGACGACCCAGGTGGGTCACACCCTGCCTGATACACATAAGAGACATCAGTCCTCTTCAAGAGGTCCCTAGATATTCTTTCATGTTCACTAGGGGCCATCTTTAAGGGATTAGCTTATTTATATCTTTGCCCTCCTGGACTAAATCCTCCAAGAAGGGATGCATATGCCAAATTCAGCCCTTCCCATTCCCAATAGGAATGGGTAGGGTAAGCACTATGCTGCCTGAATGTTAAAATAAGCATCAACATCTCAGTTTACTGACATCCTACCCTCATTCTGGCTTCCTATGTGAAAGCATAGTTTTACTACACATATTACTATGTTTGTTAAGAGAGAGAATTAACGAGGTATTTTTTTAAGTAGGCCTAAATGAACTTGAATTTAGAGTTTTTATTCACCACTTCATTGGCATTATTGCTGTTGAGGTTGGGACAGTCATTGTAAATATTTAAGTTCCTCCATAGTAGACTTGTAGGACTTTCATTGTAGTGGTAAGGGGTGAGGGAAATAATTTGCTTCAATCAGGTTGTTTGCAAACTTGATATTAATAATTAAATTTGAGGTCTTACCAAGTGTTTCTTATATACCTATATATCAGGCATGTCCAACTTTTAAGTAGTCTGTGATCTACTATCCATTATCAAAACTGACGGTGATCTACCACACTTTCCCATTGTCATTCTTCAACTTACACATTTTATATTTGGCTAAGCTTATAGTTAAAATAATAACAAATGATAGATGCTTTCACAAAACCTGGAAAGTTTTTATTACTATTATTATTATTTTGATTATTATTATTATTATTTATTGTGTAATTGTTTGTATATTAGCTAGATAAAAATTTTTAATATAAGTTACAAAATACTGATGGACGACACTACCAATGAACTGTAATTGATTTATATTTTTCTGTGTTTATATTAAAATTTATAAGCCTAGAGAATTTTCAAAACAACTTTGAAAACTCGAATAATAATAGCTTGAATGTGATCGTGTGGAATGTCATATCTCTAAAAAAGAATTGGAGTGAAATTTATTTTTGTTAAATACTGTAGCTAATTTTTTGATATCATACTTACTGAAACATGAATAACAAACGAACAAGTAAATCTTTATAACATAGAAGAATATAACACTTATAATTATTGTACGGTGAAAACTCGAGGCAGTGGAGTAATTTTATTTATAAAGAACGCACACAGCTTCCATTTAAACCCACAAAACACTTTGAAAGCATTCAAGGGACACTGATCACAAGTCAAAAAAAAATACAATATAATAGCTTTATATAAACCACCAGTTAGTAATAAGTGTGACTTTATACAAGAACTTGACAAGAACTTAGACCACTATCCTACAAAAGAAAACCTCATTGTAGCAGGTAACATAAACATTAACATAAAAGACTATCCATACTAGATATGAAACTATATTGTCAGAAAAGGGCCTAAAAAATGTAATTAATAAGTGTACTCGGGAAGAAGTTTCTAAAAACAATTTAGTTAGATCAGTTACTGTCCGCCTATTTATAGCAAAAGATCACTATGATGTAATACCTGGAAAAATTAGTGTAAAAATGTCAGATCACTACCCTACAGCGATGAAAACAATGTATAAAAATACACCAAATAATTGCTCACTGTCTCCCGCGAACAAAATACTTAAAATAGATAGAAAGTCTGCGTTAAGCAAACTAAAAGCAGTGGATTGGAGAAACCTGACTACGGACTTACAAGACTTGAACACAAAATATGACCAAATAATTTTGACTTTTAAGAACGTACATAATACAACAAATTGGCCAATCTCAGAACAAAATACAACCAACGCAATTTGGATTAATACCTACCTTTTAGGAAAAATTAAAATCAGAGAGAAACTTTATCGTCAATGGAAGTCAAATCCAACCAATATAATTTATGAGCAGGAATATAAAAAAGAGAGGAAAAAGGTAAAAAGAGCTATAAACAAAGCCAAATTTGAACACCATAGTAAATTATTTAGGGACTTAAAAGGTAACATGAAAAACATGTGGCACGAAGTAAACAAAGTTTAGGTAAATGTAGCAAATATAACTTAAACGAAGAGCTCACGCACACATTTAAAAATACAAAGAAATTGAAAACTGTATGTAACAATTTTGCATTTTCTTTTGACAATGGAATAATTGAAATATTGCATAAATGCGATATAAAACTACTTACACAAATGGAAGAAACAATAGCCAACACTTCATTGATTATACCTAAAACTACCTGTCCAGAAATTAATAAAATCATCTCTTCATTGAAACCAAACAAATCGCCAGGCTATGATAACATTACAATGATGGAAATATGAAAGATAGGACCAAATTTAATTCCGACACTAGTAGACATAATAAATACCGCTATAAAAACTGGAACATTTCCCTACCAAATCAAATGCTCTCTTATTAGACCCATATACAAAGGTGGTAGCCATTTAGACTACGGTAATTACAGATCCATAGCGATTCTGCCAACTTTTAAGAAGATATTATAAAGATACATGGCTAACAAATTGACAGACTATTTAAATAAATTCAATATAATAAACCTAAGAAAATATGGATTTCAAAAACACAAAAGCGCTAAAAACCATCTAGAACATTTTTCTAATAAAATTAACAAAGTCCTTAACAACAATAAGCATGTTTTGGCCCTATTTATTGACTTCAAAAAAGCGTTTGACATGCTTGACATTGATATATTATTAAGATCATTAAAAATGTTTGGAATTGGTGGACCGTACTTAAGATGGTTTGGGGACTATCTCGCTAACAAACTTTTCTATGTACAAATTAGCACTCAAAAAAGTGAAACCAAAATGACAAATATGGGAGTACCACAAGGCACAATACTAGGACCTATTATATTTCTAATTTATGTCAATACTATCACAAGACAAGTAAAGCATGGACACATCTACCTATACGCAAATGACACCACAATACTGACTATTCAGGAAAACTTAATAGCAGAATACAACCTGCAACAAGACTACAACGAGATACAAATATGGACTCATGATCATCGTCATAATAAATGCAAAGAAAACTAAAGTTGTACATATCTGTTCTCCCAAAATGCACCATACAAGAGTCAATATTACGCATCACAGCTATAATTGTTTGCACAACTGGACACAAACATGTTGTGACTGTATCGAAAAACTGGATGAAACAGACAGTCATACTTAACTTGGACTTATAATTGACCAACATCATAAATGGGACATGCTCATACAAAAAATTGAGAACAAACTAAAAGGATTGACATATGTTTTTTACAATCTTAGAATGTACTTGGATATCAAAACGATAGTAATAATATATAAATCATTGGTGCAATCAATAATATCTTATGGAATATCTATCTGGGGAGGAATGACAGAATGTTACACAGTCAAAATTTCACATTTACAAGAAAAGATCCTGAAAATTATATTTGGTACCAAAAATGCTAACAAAAAGATATACATTCAACATAAAATTCTACTTCTTAACCAATTATATGAGTACAGCCTCTTTATAGAAAATTACCATTCCGATAAATACACGCAAATAAAAACCCATTCCATTAACACCCGCTCAATTTCTAACAAAGAAGTGTATACAAATGGCAAATACTCTAATTATAATGGTAAACAGGAACTGAGATGTACCATCCACAAATTGTTTAATTTGCTACCACCAACACTCCGAGAAATCTCTCAAATAAGTACAATCAGCTCTTGATTCTATGACCCCAGGAATAACGTCCTTCTCGATGTAACAACTTTTTGGGGGGGAACCGTGAAAAATTTTGAAAAAAAAAAAGTTGAAAATTTTAAGGAAATCGGCATAAAATGAGTTTGTTGCCATTATTTAGGTCACTGGGTTGCGATTATTTTTGTGTAGCGCTGTATTACTAGTAACTGGGGTAGGTCAGGTATAAAAATAGACACCACACTATCAATGCCAGCCAATAGCACTTGACTTTGTCCACCTCCTCCCACAAGCAAGACAATGTTTCCCCGCGCATGGCTTTCTGCTACATCACGCGCCAGGCTTGTTTTTGCCATTGTTATTTCGATTCTCGATTTGATTACATTTTTGGTTTGATTTTGTGAACGATTTTTTTATGATCCACGCTATTGTTTAACACCAGCATGCTTCAGCCCCTGGACCGGGGGATAATCCAGCAAGTGAAGGTGAATTTCCGTGAGATGCTTGTGCGGAGTATGGTGTGGAATCTTGACATGGGCAAGGAGGTCAAAAAGTGTGACGTGTTCAGGGCCATGGAGGAAATCGTCGCCAGTTGGAGGGCCGTGAGACTGGTGGTAATCGCCAACTGCTTCCGACATACCCACTTTGTCCTAATAGTCAACAAAGAGACTTCAGTCTATGTGCTTCCCGCCGCTGCCAGCGCCGAAGACCCAGACAACCCACTGCAAGTGAACGCCAATTCTCAGCCAGGCCCCTACACGGAACCGCAGCCTGGCTCATCAACAGCACCTTTGTCTGCCCGCTTGACTTTCACTCGGCCGTGTGACGAGGAAACGTGGCAGAGATTAGTCCCAGAGTACACGTATGAGGAGTAGATAGCAGCAGACGATGACATCACAGTTTGGGGTACCCTTGACAACGCCGATATAATCAGGGAGCAGCAGGAGTCCAGCGATGAAGTGAGGAAGAAATGTAATAAGTGCCTGAAGACTTCACCATATCGAAAGATGTTCTGAATGCCGGGGATGTCTACTCAAGAGCATTTAAGCGCCAGCGAAGAGTTGTGGTTCCAGTTCTATAATGTGAAAGACTTTGTCAAGCAAACTGGCGCTAATAAGAAGCAGGTCTCCATAATGGACTTCTTTAAGAAATAGGTAGGTTTTTTTCATCTGTTATTTTAAAAAAATTCAATTTTTGCGTATGAGGATCAGGGGTGGAACAAAATCGGTTAAAATTCAAATAATGACCCCTTCGAAACAACAACCCTTTTCTAGGGGACAGTGAAAGTGTCATAGAATCGATAGTTGACTGTATAGCAAAAAGTAAAATTAAAGACTGGATATATCAAGGCATGCTTCAAACAACTATGTAAATATTTTTGAGAGGAAATGTTATATGTGTAAAACTTTTTGTTTTTTAATTATTCTATTATTCTAATTTTTTATTCAGATATTAACCTGCAATACCTGAAGATGTACCATTAGGTACTTCAGAATTATATCAAAAAATAAATTATGTAATTTTCTTTTAAATCCTAAATAAACAATGATTGATTGATTTAAAAAATATTATTTATTTATTATTATTGATTAGCAACACCTTACTACCCGTTCGGGTTATACGCAAAGTTTGTTATAAATTATGCTTTTGAATGATGCCTGGGTCTGTATTTTGTTCACCATCTGTTGGATATCAGGTGAATGCTGGGTGAGAGCCAGGGAATCCTGAAGGTGTTCATCAGTCATGTTGGAACATTGCTTACTCTTTGTCATTTTTGGGTATAAAATGCAGATTCATACAAATAAGCTGAACCAAAAAGATGAACAGGAATGCAGAATTTCACTGCATCTTCTCCTGAACGGGCCTTCCGAAAAATGTCATTTTTCAGAGTAAATATCTCATTTTCAAGTGATAGTTTGCTTAATGAGTGATTTTTATAGATAGTGACGACAATTTGTTTAATGTCCAAATCAGATTTGAATATAAATGACATGTACTCTACAATTGATTCAATTCTTTGGAAGTCACCGAATCTTTTTTTGAACTCCTGAGTGACAGAACCAATTTTGGCCACATACTTCTCTGTTCTAAAAACAAAGCTAGGATTTTATTTCAGATGGTCCTGCATATTAGGTGAGTGATCAAAGGTATTGATTGTAAGGTCAGTCATCATTAGCTTAAATTCGATTTTGTAGGATGAAACTATGCTCGTCTTTCCAATGCATTTACCTTTACCTTGTAGCTATAGGTTCATCAGTTTACCTATGAAATAGCAAGGAAATTCAGATCAAACAACCACTCTCACCTTCTAAATGAGTGCACTTTTATCCCCTCTACTTCAAAAAAGGATATAATTTCTCTCAACAAACTGTGAAACCTTAGCAAATATTTGTGCCTTCTGAGCCACCTTACATCTGTGTGTAAAATTATGTCTGGTTGACCTTCCTTAAGAGCAAAATTTAAAAGCAGCCTTTGAAGTGATTTTCCATTAATTAAATTTATAATTTCTACTTGCTTGCCAAGAGTTGCTGGTAAATTATAGAGTGGAATGGAAGGGAGTCAGGGAAATCGTCAGGCTGTCGACATAGGGCAATAAATCCACTAACCTGACCTGTCATGGCCTTTGCTCCATCAGTGATGATGGCAACAAGGTTGTGTAATGGTACATTGCGATTTTTGACAAATAAATTTAAAAAATCCAATATTTCCTGACATGTTCTTCCTTTTAAAGAAGCCATCCCAAGTAGTTCTTTGGTGCTGAAATCTTCCAAAACCATCCGAATAACACTAGTATCCGACCCATGTCACTGATGTATGTAGATTCGTCCATTTGGAGCGAAAAAGCAACACAATTAGACACATCTTTCAACAGCTGTTGAGTTCGACTGCTGAGGACGGGGAGATCGAGTTTCGACTCTTGGTCGGGTGAACTGGGGGTGGTTTTTCCAAAATGGTTTTCCACTCTCCCTCCACGCAAATGCGAGTTCACTTCCTCTAATTCACCCTTCCCAATTCCTAATCCATTAGCGTAATTAGTACTTAAAGCATATAGCCCGAATGGGTAGTAAGACGCGGTGCTAAATATTATTATTATTAATTCAACAGCTGTTCACTTATATATTTACACATTTTTTCCATTCACTCCATTACTGTTTCTCTTGATAGTTGAAGATCTTGGATAGCAACTGTGATTTCTTTTATTTTTAAATCCTTATAAAAGATTATAAACTCTTACAAGAAAACACTCTTTTACAAACTCTCCTTCAGTGAAAGGTTTGCAATTTTTAAGGATCAGGTTGCTCACCTTGAAGGATGAAATGGTTGTGTTGTCAGAATGTGAGCTGGGCTTTGCCAGTAATTGTTGCTGAGCAGCTAATTTTGTTTCAAGTTATTTGAGCTTAGGTTTACAAATTTCACTTTTGAGTGGAAAATCTCTTATCAATTTACCACGGTGAAGAGCATTATAATGATGTTCCAAGTTACCCTTTTTAGCAAGGACACTGAAGCATTACAAATTAAACAACAACACTTGTCTTTCACCATTACAAAGAAATACAATTTCCCATTCGTTGTGAAATTGATGAGTTTTGGTCTTCTTTTCGGCACTCATTTTTTCACTATAGGCCTTCTGAATTAATTGTATTAAAAACTATGACACATATGCACACATTTATAACTTATTAATAAAATAAATAACACAAAACTAAGAATTTATTGACATTTTTTTTACAGAGAGATTGTCGTCAAACTATTCTCCTACTGTGCAAAGAGCCTAATGCGTGACGGTAAGAGGAAACTACGCCTCAGTTTAAAGCACGGTGTTTCACATATTTTCTTTCTATCACTCCTGCGGCAGGCTGTGAGTGATGCAATACGAATCAAGCGATATGACGAGGTCACGTGGGCTTCCTCATGATTAATTTGAAAACAACTTTCACATTAGCTGGTTAAGGAAATAAAAACAGGAATGGTTTATACTTCCCCTTCAAAATCTCAATGGAATCATTATATTACAACTGAATGTACACGCTTTTTACATTATCATGATTCAATTCCTATGAGCTAATGGTGTGATCAACGCATTGGACATGCCTGCTATATATCAAAGGTGTAGAAAATACTGGGGCACGGGGGTCTAGACCCCCTACCCCCCTTTGGAATTTGTTGCATTTCCCTTAAAGGGTTGTTCGTATACATATTTTTACATCCATTACTGTTTCCAGCCTGTGGTTTGGGTCAGTTTTTTTTATCCAAGCTATGTATTTTCCACTACACGCTTTCTAGGCCTGTCGTAAATTCATATACATTATAATCTAACTTAAGACTAGGACAGACACATCATCCAGTCCTCAGCCATTAATTTATTAATGCACACTCTAAAGTTAAAGCTGTATCGTGTAACATGTATAAGAGTTTTAAAAAAAAGACAGATAAAGTGGAAAGAGTAGAATACTGCACATGATTCCTAGATAGCGTCACTGACGAGAATCTCGATCCAACTCAACATTTTGTGTCAGATGAATCCTGGTTCCATTTAACTGAGCACAACAAGTCTCATAACTCAAAAGTACTGGGCAATTGAAAATCCACACATACTTCACAAAGAACTGCTCCATGCCGCAAAAACCGGAGTGTGGTGTTTCGTGTCTGCATGATGGATCATCTTCTTTGAGATGACTATCAACACAGATGTGTAGCTGGGAATATTTGAACACTTTTACAAACAATTAACCCCATAAGAGTGGGAGTGGTACACATTTCAACAAGATGAGGCCACTTACCATACGTCCAGTGTGGTGCCGGCACAAATTCATTAAGCATTCCCAAACGAACGAATTGTGAGCAAAGGTTTGTGGCCTCCCCATACTCCAGACCTGACCACATGTGACAATTACCTTTGGGGCTATCTAAGGGGAAAAGTTTATAGAACGAAACCGGACACTTTAGGAATTGCAGTAGAACGTTTATAATGCTATCACGGCCATAGATGGTACAGTGTTGTGAAAAGTTTACCAAAGTATGCTGACTTGGGCTCAGAGGTGTCTTGAGTCCAAGGCAGGTAATGTATCAAAACACGTTTCATCTTCTACTGTACATTTGTATTACAATACTATACAATAATATGTATTAACCCACTTGCGCATGCATCGTACTGTACAGGTCTACATTATAGTAACTCACCTTGTATATCTTTTAGTGTTTTAGTTGCTTATTTAAAAACTATAGTTATTGTGCTAGTTAGCGGGACCCATAATTCTGTTAAGTTGGCAGCAAGATATGGCGGAAAGAGGTAATTTGGTGTGTTGTTAGCTTGAATTCACTTCAAGAGTTTCCGGCTGGAAGCAAGTGTTTCGGGAATATCATTGGAGTCCTGTCTGGCCATAGTGTTGTGATGATCGAAAGTTTTGGTTAAAATTTCAAATGTTTTCATTTGACAAAGTGTCACTGGGTACCTCCAATATAATAGTGAATATCCTGCCCCTCCCTGAAAAGTGACTACCCCTATGTTCTCCCTTTAGCAGAGGAGTTTTCCTAGTTTGGTGTGAACCTAGTGTGAGGACCACATGATTTTGGAAAGTGCCTAAAGGGGGTATTCATTGATGATGCCTTCAACCACAAGATGACATAGAGCTTGTTTCAGGTGATAGCCCCCTAAAAAGTATGTGTTGTTTTGAATATTAACATAATGGGAAATGTTGTAAGCCAAGATCGCCATTTTTTGGGTATGATTTATTATTGTGTTTATATATGTAGGCCTATTATGTTTAGGATATTTAGAATAAATATTAAATTTTAGGTTGGTTATAAAACAAATGGTGTAGACATTTTCACTATTACTGACATGTGTGTGTTAAACTTGATACAAATATTCCTCCTCTCCCATTTTCCCTGGTTGGTTATATACCTACTATAGACTTGTACTTGAAAGTACTTAACAGTACTTTAGAGAGAAAAAAACTTTCTTGGACTCCATATCATTAATTCCCTAGTACTAATCACTTCGTAGAAGTTGACTCAACTTTAAATTTGTAAGGAAGGACTAGTCGGTACGGACTAAGGACTACCACTCACAGGAAAGTGAGTGTGCATGAGCATCGAAACGAAAGCACCAATGGCATTTTCATAGCAGTTAAACTATCTTGTGTTTTAATATATTATTTGTGACACTACTTAACCAACTTTCAAATATAGCCCATCCTAGATGTTTTATCAAAACATGTTGTGTAGACTTTTTACTTGTGTTAATAATTGTTCAGCTGGAATATCATCTGTTTGCATCTAGCTCTAGAACCAAAGAGTTTAAATGGACATTGTTTCTAACTTTCTCATTGGTTGAAACGGTCACATGATTACAGATACAGACTATGTAGATATGATTTCCTTTTCTAAGGGCCGTTAAAAACTCAAGGACTATAAGGATGCTGTGGAGCTTACGGACTATGTGGATGGGGCTTTAGACCACCAATGTGCACTGTCCTATGCCTCCTACTTCAGCTCCCGAAATTTTCTTCTTTCCTTCATGTCATCTAATTTTGGAATCCTCCCCCTTAAGCTATTGCCCTCACTTTTTCTTTATATGACATCGTGCAGAAGAAAGTTCTTCCTAAGGATGTGAACTTTTATCACATTTCAGAATAATATTAACTTATATCTACCCCTTCACTTTCAACTAAGGATGAGCGATGGTCGATGTTTTGCTTTTGATGTCCAATGTTTTCAACATCGATGGTGAATGACCGATGTTTTGAGACCATTGATGTTTTACTGTATTATTGATGTTTTCTTTTGTAGACTCAAAAGTTCAAACTAGGGATGGACACCGATGCAAAAAAATAAAAGTATTTTTATTTGTTTTAAAGCAATTTCAAAACACTTTCTGTAGCCCACTGTTTGTAAAAACACGAATTGGTAAACCATCTTAACCGTCTTTCTATTTGGATATTAATTTAGTAATATTGTGATTGCCTCATTAATAATTAAACATGATTTTATTTTAAGTTTAGGAAATTTGATGTTTAAAAACGTTAAAAACATTGATGATTTGGGGGAAGACAATATTCATATTCTCAGTTTAAGATGTGATCATTTTAAGTTTATATTTTATTGTAATTTACGTGTTTTAACTATTGCATTACATTTTACTTGTAACTGACATTTTGTCTTTTTGATCTAAAAGAAATTACTATTTTGATATTAATCTAGTAATATTGTGATTATCTAATTGATCATTGAACATGATCTTTTTCTAATTTCAAGAGTTTTTATGTTTTTAATAAAGTTAAAACATCTGTAACGAGTTACATGTAATAACAATGGGTCAACACTCACCAACCCGGGGGACCCGCTCTCGGAAGACCAACACACGGCACAAACTCTATCACCGACCTCCGC
>CABFOV010003810.1:0-60627 GCA_902141375.1 Timema poppense | reverse complement strand
GCAAAGTCCAGCCAAAGAGCACTGCTCCTATTTATGGTACATAAATAGCGCTAGGTCTAGCCTCCTATTTATGGCGGATAGTGCAAAGTCTAGCCAAAGAACACTTCTCTTATTTATGGTACATAGCGTTAAGTCCATACAAAGAATACTATTCTTAAATATGGTAAATTTTACTAAGTCTTGCCAAAGAGCAGTGTTCATAGTTATGGTATATTTGACTAAATATAACCAAAGAACAGTGCTCTTATTTATGATAGATAACCCGAAGCCTAGCTAAATATCACTGCTCTTATTTATGGTCCATTGCACTAAGACCAGTCAAAGAACACTGTTATTATTTACGATACAAACTTCAACGAGCCAAAGAACCATGCTCTTATTTATGGTAGATACCGCTAAAACCAGCCAAAGAAGCGCGGTCGACCACCATTGTCTTGGAATAATGATATGCGTCCATGAGCCTGATGCCAGCCATTGAAGTTTATGGCATATTGTCTGCATGATTTAGTGTATTGAGGAGGACAATAGTACAATCAGCTTTGTGTGATCACAGCCTTTGTGAGGGGGCAGCTATTATACATATTCCTCAACGAAAAAACAACTGTTGCAATTAGGGACGAGACCTTTGAATACCCGAATCCTCAAGGTAAGATGAATTATTGGTCATGAGCATCAAGGAATTTCAACAGGATTTTCTCTCTACATTTAAAAAGTTTACGAGCTAATAGCAATGTGACTGAGGGATATTCAAGAATAATTATTGATATTACTAAATTAAATTAGTATATATACAGAAGTAATAGTGTATTCATTTTGGCCAAAAACATTTTTTTTCTATAAAAATTGTAAAATTATTGACCTTAAATCACGTTCACTTCTGTACCACCTTAAGGAGATTTGATATTTGAAATATATGTAACTAACAGAACTACCCAGCATTGCCCAGGGTGACCACGCAATAAATTGCGTGTTTACCCTGGCAACTTTTCTTTGCTTAAAACAAACAAAAAAAAATCGTTTTCTTTCTTCCAACACAGTTTTAAATAAAATAAATGGTATGGAACGCCGCACGGACTCTCTCACTCTATTATTTAAAAAATGGAGATATTGACATAAAGCTCGTAATATATGTGAAACGAAATAATATACACTAGTAAACCCAAGCATAAATTGCACTGTACTTACGTGAAACATTTTTTGAGTCCCGGTTTTAAATTTTATAAATTAAATTTTTAAAGAATTAATGTCCTCATTTGTATGTTTGAACCAATAAAAAAGATCGATTTTGAGTCCACAAGGGTCAACACTTTGTATTAAAATTTCGACTTCTAGTTAAAATTTTAACATTTTATTAGGTGTTGCACATCTACGCCTTATCGCATTGCTATTCAATTTCTCATTTATAAATTTTGACCAATAAAAAATGTTAATATTGACTATTGAGTCAAAAATGAGCTATATAGATCAAGGTTGTACAAACATTTCTCCTAAGAGGTTAAAGTAAAAATAACAAACTCTTTGAGAGACTTATATATAATTATTCTATGGCATTACAAAATTATTAAGTAGTATCTCTTTACAACTAAAGCTCACAAAATGGTATTAATATATATTTGTCAATGCCTTTGAAACGGTTGGTTTTATAAAAATGTATTTAATATAAAAGTTTTTTATTTTTAATAATACTACAATTTTGCAATGATAAGTTATTTAGTATCTCTAATAGTTGTGGAGATACGGAAATGTCCTCTTTTCTAAAATGTAAATTACCCTAAAAGTCATTTTTATGTGAGGATTAAAATAGGCAGTTTATTTATAACCTTAATCAACCCCTAGATACGAATTTTAATCAAAATCGTTAGAGCCGATTTTGAGAAAATCAATTTTTTCTCTTTTCGATTTTTACTAAACTCCTGTTTATTTGTCTGTTAAAAAGACACACAGAGAGACGGCATTGCAAATCCACTTTTTTAGGGTCCGGGAGTCATAAGACGTCGAAATCCATCAACATTTCAGGTTAGATTATTTTTACGGTCGTAATACTTTACCTTTAGTGTTCGAAAAGTTAAAAAATATAAATATTTGCATATAGATTTAAAGTTATTGGTTTTATAAAAATATGTTTCTTATTAAATATTTTTATTATAAATAGATCTACATATTTGCAATGATAAGTAATTTCATACCTTAAATAGTTTCGGAGGTATGATAAAAAAAATGAGAATTTACGCTTCATACCGGAGCCCTTAAATTCATTTTGCCGAAATATTGAGGGTAGTCATTTTATTTTTAATATTTATAAATATATATAAGTGAATTTTAATCAAAATCGTTAGAGCCAATTTTGAGAAAATTGACTTTTTCTCTTTTTGTCATTAAGTTAACTACCCTTAATTGTAGGGTTAGATATTCAATTCCAAAAATACCTCGGGGAAACTTTATGAAAACCCTAGATACCAAGTTTTAGCCCGATTGGTAAAATAGTTTAAGCTTTTGTCGGAGTTATAGACAGACGGAAATTCAAAAAACCCATTTTCGGATTCGGGGGGTCATGAAGCGTCCAGATTCATCAAAATCTCGAGTTCAATTTTTTTGACGATCATATTTCTTTCTCTACTTGTAAGGTATCGAGAAAGTAAAAATTTAAAATTTATTAGAAATTTAAAAATCCGCCTTCGATGTGCCCATGTTTGTTCAGAGGAGCTACTAATATTTAAATTTTGGACCTTTTCATGTGGTAGATATCACTCAGTGCTCATGACAGACAGACAAACAAACTCTTCCTTTTATCAACATGGATAGATATATATTTTTTTAATTTGAATCAAAATTGATTTTAGAGCTCTAATGAACATTGTTGATGGCTTAGCACAACATGATTTTTGTAAGACAAATTTAACAAACAGATCCCAGATCATTCATTTATCGCTTGACTGGATGTATGAATGTTATAATCAACGCATTATAGTGATAACAATTGTTGTAAATCTACTCTTCTCTTGTAAAAAAAAAAGTCAACCTCTTAAGCTCCTTTCACACGCTCCGATTCTCGGTCGGCCGATATCAGCCAACAGCAAAGATAATTACTCAAATCTACTCCGATTCTTGCCGGACGGCAAGTATTTTAGTAAAAGCTGGTGCACTTAACGTATCTCGTTTACCTCCTCTATACCTGATACATTTTATCATTTTCCCCAAACAAGTTCTTATTCTCAAAACCTAATACTCAAATCCCTATATAAAATAAAATTTCTGAATAAATAAGACAGAATAATTTCTTTTAGATGCACACAAACTTCTCTCCATGCAAATTTGTCTTGTTCCTGTCCTTATAACTTTATAAAATTTTGTCCCACAAAACAGGCTGTCATTCAATCAGAGAAATCAATGTCACTATCTATATCAAAACCCGCCTCGGTGGCGTTGTTGGCTAACGCGCGTGTCGTGTTGAGCTCGACTGCTGAGGACGGAGAGATCGAGGTTCGAGTCTCGGTTGGGTGAACTGGGGGCGGTTTTTCCTAAATGTGTTTTCCACTCTCCCTCCACGCAAATGCAGGTTCACTTCCTCTAATTCACCCTTCCCAATTCCTATTCCATTAGCGTAATTATTACTTAAAGAGTAAACCTGAACGGGTAGTAAGACGCGATGCTAAATATAATATTATATCTATATCAATATCACTCATTTCCATATTCGACTTGACCGCCAACCACACAGCACGTGTGTTCGCTCAAAAGGGTGTAGGACGACTAAATACCGGCCTGTGTAAACGTGTCCATTTAAAACAATGAGCGACTACCCTGTAGCACCCGGCCCCCATCGGACATCAGTCGAGGTTCAATCCGACTGCTACCAGTTCGCTGGTCGACTATTTCCCGGCAGATCGCAAAATTGGAACGTGTGAAAGGAGCCTTATGCATTGGCGGCTCGTAGTTAAAATTAGTGGGGGTGCTGCTCCAGAAAAAATTTAGCCTTTGTTTTAAAATTGTGTGAAAGGAATAGCAACAGCAACAGTGCTCTCTCTACCTGGAAGTACCGCCTTTCTTCCCACCTTCCTCCTATGTGCGCATGCGCACAACAGTCAAACACCACGTCACTGGCACTGTGAAGCGCACAGTTTCATACAAAGATCTTTGTATATTTTTCATAAACTGGGGAATGGCTACTGAAGTACTGACATTAAGCTTAGGAATATATATTGTACCACAAAAATAAAGAAAGAATTAAAGAAAAAAGGACTCATTATATAAAATGTTATCGATTATAATATCAAGTGGAAATAGGGGGTGCGGAAGTTCCGCAGTGCTTATACACGAGCCGCCACTGGCCTTATGTTTACCATGTTTTATAAGATTCCGCTTCGAGATTTGTAGGTAAAAATGAAGAATCGAACTCGAGATTCATACTTTAAGAAAAACCGAACCCCATTTATAGTTTTAATATTTTTTCATCTTGGAAGTTCACACACATCATTTAGCATTATAATAAGTTGTGCAATTAACAACAGGATTATGTATCTCTAACGCTTTTAACTTTTTTCTTCAAACTTCCTGAAAAGTGACAAAATTTCAACTTGGCAGGAATGCTAATATCCTGCATTAATTATTTTTATTATAAAACCGTCTCTAGTTTTACCTTAGAATAACTTACTAGGGGTAGACCACTCCTTGGTCTAGTGGTCAGAATTCCTGGCTACAGATCCAGAGGTCCTAGGCTTAATCCTTGGTGCTTCCAGATTTTTCTGTCAAGCCGTGGGTCTGGAACAAGGTCAAACTTAGCCTCGTGAGGACCGATGAGGAGCTACATAATTTTTTTAAAAATTAGCAGCTCCGGTCTAAAAAACGGAGATAAATGGCTAGAGGGTAGAGAGTTTAGTTTAATTTTATAAAAAAGTTAAAATGGATAAATTATGTTAGAAATGAGAAAAATAATTGGTTGATACTAGTTTAAAACGTTAAAAACTAGTTTAAACTGGTTAAAATTAGTATAAACTTGTCAAAACTAGGTTAAACTGGTTTAAAGCGGTTAACAATGTTTTTAACTGGTTTAAACTGATTTGTGCTTGTTTGAACTGTATTAAACTGGTTTGAACCGGTTAAAACTAGTTTGAAATGTTTAAGCTGATTAAACTGGTTAAAACTGGCTTGAAATGGCTTAGACGTGTTTAAACTGGTTTAAAACGGTTAAAACTGGTCAAAACTAGTTTAAACTGGTTAAAATTGGTTTATTTTGGTTAAAACTATTCATAACTAGCTTAAGCTGGTTAAAAATATTTTAAACTTGGTATGACTATTTTAATCTTGTTTAAACTGGTTAAAATTTGTTTAGAACACCTTAGACTGGTTTAAACTGGTTAAAATTATTTTAAGCTATTTCAACCTAATTTGAACTTGTTAAACCTAGTTTTAACTGATTAAAACTTTTTAGAACTTATTAAAACTAGTTTAAACTCGTTTGAACAATTTTGAACTGGTTTAAAATTGTTTAAACTGGTTAAACTTGTTTAAATTGGTTAAACTTGTTTATATTGGTTAAAATTGTTTAAACTAGTTTAAACTGTTTAAAACTAATTTGAACTGGTTATCAAAATTTAATCTGGTTTAAATTAGTTTAAACCAATTTATCTGGTTTTAACTGTTTAAAACTAGTTTAATCTAGATTAAATTGGTCAAGACTAGTTTAAACTGGTTAAAATTGTTTCGTTAGGCTGACCAAATGGCTTTATCTGCAATTGTTGACATTATCTTTGCCAGCAGACGGCGCAAATCAGTCGGTATAGCTTGAGTGTGGGATGACTCCATGGAGTATTTTTTGTTGTTGTAAGAGGAGGAGGTATCTTAGCACTTGCCCGTGCTCTACGCATTTAGTTACACTGATGAGGTGAGAAAGCGAGTAAGGTATAATTTATGGTAAGTGTACCTACATTTGCTTTAAGGAAACTGTGAAATCATATAAGAATAAACCCTCTAAGTATATATGGCCAGGATTCAAACACCGACCTCCCCCATACAATCATAACAGACTAGATGATCTTGACGTTTAGTCTGTATGCCCACTAGTGAAGGTTCACAAGCATTTTTTTTACGCTTATAATCGTGGATTTAACAAACATTTTCGGACTAGGTATAATACTAGCTTACGATTCGATCTAAGTGTTTCACTCCCACATAAAAATACAGTGGAAAAAATTAGGTGTATTTTAGGTTTTATAAAGAATTGCTATTATCAAAGATCATATTATCCTACCCGCCTCGGTGGCGAAGTTAGCTAACGCACTAGTTTCGAGTTGAGTTAAGACTGCCGAGGACAGAGATTGAGATTCAAATCTCACTTGGATGAAATTGGGGTGGTTTCCATGAATGGTTTTTCACTCTCCCTCCAAGGAAATGAGGATTCCCCTCCTCTATATTCAACCTTCCCAATTCCTAACCCATTAAATTAATTAGTATTTAAGCGTATAACCAGAATGGGTAGTAAGACGTGGTGCTAAGTAGTAGTATTATTATTATATTATCCTATTATTAGTTTTATTAAATAAAAAAATCCATACAGTGAGCCCACGATCGAGCTAAACTGGCCGAGCGACCAACGCCATTAGCAATGATAGTGCTATCATTTACGGTTTAATGTGGTCAACACAAATAACCCTCCGGTTGTTAATCTCAGTTTTATATACCAGAGCTGCTACTTATTTATTCCAGTAGCTCCTCATTTGTTCTCACAAGGCCTCGTTCCAGACACAATGTTCTCAGAAAAATTCTGGAATTGTCGGTGATCGAAGCCTGGACCTGTGGATTTGTAGAGGACAGTTTTATTAAATATGTAAAAAATTAAATAAATAGATAATTCAATGGGGTATGTTAATGTTCAATGCAGTTGTTGTTAACTACCAATCATTTATCAAAAATGTTATATTTCTTATACATTTCTTGATTATTTTTCTTGTTCTAAATTAGGAGGAGCTATAGGAGAGTAATTAAATCAATGTAAAAACACTGATCAACATATTACATTATGACAGTAAATTATATTTAGTCTTCCTCCTTTGTTATGCTCTGATATTTTTTAACGGATTAAATAGCTGAACTATTATAGTTGTTGATTATAGTTATAGCCACATCTAGGCCTAAATACCACAGTCATTAAATTGAAAAATGACACCTGGATCCGGGGATTGAACCCAAACTAAGCCAAAGGTCCCAGATTCAGTTCTCGTGTCCAGGTGTCATTTTTCAATTTAATGAGTATTATATTTTTGAGCTAATGCTATAATTTATAATACAGTAACTAGATATGTCTATAGATATGTGTTTAAAGTTTAATGTTTAAAGTTAAGAGTGGTGTCTTAAAAAAAACTGGTTGGTTTTATCATCCGAACTACCAAGAACAGATGGCTGAATAAATGGTATAGACAAGAGAGAATGCTAAGTTCGCCTCCTGCCTCTTCGCGGTGTCTGTTTGACTCCTGAAGTTGATCCTTCAGCCCTCACTACCACTTTGTCTCGATAAACTTCCACAGTTGAGAATATTTGGACAGAGGGAATGTTCGTGATTGCAAGTGAAACGTGCTGGCTTGGGCAGCTGACTATTACAGTAGCCACGGCCTGGCCTAACATGAGATTGAAGCTAGGAGGAAATGGACTGGTGTTGGTAGCGTCCACTACCTGCGGGTCTATTTCCTGTTCTAATCCTCTTAAGTATCCGCTTCATATTCATTTTTCCAGTTCTATATCCTCCAAGAATCAACTTCACATTTATATTACCAGTTCTATATCCTCCAAGAATCAACTTTATATTTATATTACCAGTTCTATATCCCCCAAGGATCCATTTCATATTTATATTTATATTTCTAAATCTTCCACGGTATTAGAAACATTAGTATGAAATGTATTGTTCTTTAATAAATATTAAAATGTGACACGGGTACTTGGGTGATACATTATGTTAAAACAGTGGCAGATTATTTTATTTAATGAGTTACACTATAAAGATAGGATTTATTTTAATTTACAAATCAATCATTATTGATGGCTACAGAAAAATTTGGATGACGTACAAACTATATTACATTGTTTGGGAACAGAAGAATATACTCGCTTCAGCGGCCATATAGTTTAGCTCGCTACTCTTCCATTAAACTTAACTGCAAAAGGAAGGAAGATCAGGGTTTGAATCTCAGTCGGGTGTACTGAGGGTAGTTTTTCCAAAAAAGGTTTACACTCTTCCTCCATACAAATATAGATACATTTCCTCTGAATTCAAGTGCTATCCTATCCAACTTATTAGTATAATTAGTACATATGTAGGCCTACATATGGGTATAGATTTTTTGCGTACAACCCAAACGGGTAGTAGTAGTAGTAGTAGTAGTAGTAGTAGTAGTAGTAGTAGTAGTAGTAGTAATATTTAGCACCGTGTCTTACTACCCGTTCGGGTTATACACTTTAAGTACTAATTACGTTATTGGATTAGGAATTGGGAAGGTTGAATTAGAGGAAGTGAACCCGCATTTGCGTGGAGTGAGAGTGGGAAACCATTTAGGAAAGAAAAAAAACAGTCCACCCGACCAAGATTCAAACCTTGATCTCCCCGTCCTCAGCAGAATAATAATAATAATAATAATAATAATATGGGTACAGATTGTAAGACATGGTAAAAAAAAAGCCCTTAAAAGTTTCTATCTATTTTTTATTTATTTTTTTGTAGTTTAAAATTTATAGCTGGTCAGAGTTGGGGTTCTGGAGACAAGCAGAGTCAAAAATGGACAACAGTATGAGGACTGTTCTTTAAAAATCATTAGGTATTATTTAGGATTCATGTCTAACCTGAAAATAAGCTCCATTCATTCATTACCTTATAAGGCCTTATTTTACAGCAACAATATTTACTCTTTAAAAAAATTATAACAAATTTTTTTTTTTAATGGATTATTAAGTTGAGTGACAACCTTGGTGATCTTAGGTTAAAGTGCTCACCCCATGATCTGATGTTTGTGGGTTTAAACACAGCCAGGGTTGACAGATTTTTCTTTCGCAGTAAGAATTTGTAGCACAACTTTCTTCAGAGGGGAAGTAAAGCTGTTGGTCCTATATCAATAATTGTGGTATGTAAAAGAATCCTGGAAGATATGTGAAAATACCTTTGACGGCAAAAATAGGTCCTTTTGCTCTCGCTCATAGAAATTTTCGTGTGCTGACAAAATCAGTCGATTCAGAAAGTGCACGTTAAATAACTTAAATAAATATTAAAGGGGTAGGAACAAATAAAAGGACTACACACACTATGGATTTTACAATGAAAAGGGGAACACAATTAACATTTTACATTTTTACCGCTAAATCCCCCAACCCAAGCTACAGTCTATCATCAAAAAGGAGTGTGAAATACTCAACACAACTACTTAAAAGAGGAAGATAAAAAAATAGAAATAAATGGTATGTTGCACCACTACGAAAACTTTCTCACTCATTTATCTAAAAACTGAAACAGTCCCTTAAGCTCTTAAGATAAGTGAAATGAAATAATACATAGTAATAGAAACCTATTGGGAAAAAATTAGCATCACATTACACCAAAGAGCATACATGAAATAATATAAGTCTCTTTATGGAAACATACAATTTGCTCTATGCATTTTTAACTCCCAATATTACATAACTCTTTTTTTTATGTTTATCTATAGCTCATAAAATATTATTTTATAAACTATTTTCCATGTGAAAGTTTTTTTAATTGTAAATGATCCTACAACTTTTCTATATTAGTTATTTTGGATCTCCTAAAGTAACAGAGATATGATCAAAATTGGAGACACGCGCTAATGTAAAGTATACTCTTAAGTAGCTTTCCCATAAAAATGAGGCACGTCATATTTTGTAAGGTTAAACTATGCCTAGATACAAATTTTAATCAAAATCATTAGAGCAGATTTTGAGAAAATCTTTTTTCCCCCCCCTTTTTCCTTCTACTACATTTAATTGGTTAGATAGACAATTTAAAAATAAACCTCTGGAAAGTTTTATGAAAACCCTAGCTACAGAGTTTTGGCTCGATCGGTAAAACAGATTAGACTCTAGGCTGAGTAACAAATGGACAACATTACAAAAACCACCCTTTCAATGAGGGAATCATTCATAAAACATCAACATCCATCAAAATCTCAAATAGATTTTTTTACTATCACAATACTTCCTCTCTCTGAGGGGTTAGGAGTAAGTAAAGGTTAATTGATTATGATCCAGTGTGTTTAGATATATGCAAACGAAACAGACAAATTAACACAAATATTTCCTTCAAATGCAACAATTGCAATAGACTTAACTTCTGACAAAGGTGAGATAGAGGTTTGAATCTTGGTTGGGTGTACTGATGGGGGTTTTCCAAAATGGTTTTCCACTCTCCCTGCAGGAAAATGTGTGTACAATTCCTCTAAATATTACCTTTCAAAACCCCAAAACCATTAGAGTAATTAATACATAAGTGTATCACCCGAATAGGCAGTAAACTAGAAAAAAGCTAAAATATTTTACTAATAATATGTAGAAAGGAGAATGGAAAAAATATGGTGACATCCGTGTGCGTAAACTACCCCACGTGTATTATGCCAAGATTTGAACCTTGACCTCATTGGCAAATCAGTACATTGTGAGCTGTGACCAGCGAGAGAGTACCCATTCTAATTTGTTGAGAATATCCTTTAAGATGGTGGCTATTTGCAATAATGAAGATCTGTGAAGTGTTTTTCTCGTATTATATATCGTAGTTGACAATTCTGACACAGGGTGCTGAAACTATTTATGTACTCAGAAATAAGTGCACCATTTTGCTGTCAAATTTCCATCATGCTCTGCTGCAACTATAAGTAAAAGTATTTTTTAAAGATGGGTCGAATCCACTATTTCTTGAATCCGAATCTACAGTTTATTTTCGAATCTCGAATCCGAATCCTAGCAAATTTTTAGAAATTTAATGATTTACAAATAGACCTACATTACACAATATAGGCCTAAACTGTAAATTAAGATTTATTTCAATCATGCTTTCAATTTCAATCAACCCCAACTACCCCTCGCAAAATACTGGTTGAAATCCAGCCAAATTAAACAATCTAGACTAATATTATTGTTTAAAATTGTTGTTAGAATGAGTTAAGTTTCTAAAAAAACATGTGAAATAAACAGATTAGGCCTACTCATCCTTTGCTCAACTTTAATCATAATTGAAGGATTATAGTTTATTTTAATAAGAAGGCAAAAATAAGAATACAAACAGATATTTTTAATAAAGGCTAAAACAACATGCTTAACAATTAAACATATATTGAAAATGGTGAACTCAATAATGCCTAAGTATGTTTTATTATTATTTTCTTATATATCCATTATCTATCTTCCCATAGAAAACAAGAAATATATTTGATTCTTATGATGTATCAATTTCTGAGAATACAGTCTATTTAAAACACGAAAATATTATTTTTGACTCCAACAGGTTCATTCCCATTTTATTAGGCAGGAATACGTTAGAATATTTCTACAATTACTTCAATAACATATTTAAAAAAATATTAAACTCTTAGTTAAAATCAATTTAAAAACCAATTATGAATTAGAAAGTTATTTGATTCTTAAAATTTTATAGCGCTTACTAAGTGATCAAATTACCCCGAGTCGATTTTAAACAAACAATCGTTATACACTGTGTAGGCCGGTAGACATAAATGAACACTTTTATCGGTGTTTGACTGTTGACAGTATTTATTTTTCATGAAACCCAACAGAATATCTAACTTAAAGATCGTAATATGCAATAAATTGGTGTTATTTGCATAGTTGTAGATAATTAAAACCAGTTGGTAGTAAGAATTAACAATATCTTTATTTTAATCGTCACTCTATCGAGTAAACATATACATCATGGCGGTCGATTTTGCATCGTGTGTAAAGGTGGCTGACTTGATATCATGTTATTTCTGTTTAAAAAAAAGGCCGTAATTTGTTTTATTTATTTCAAGTTTATTTGTAATTCTAGTTTTGATTTTCAGTTTTTGAAGAGTTTTAATGTGTTCATTAAAATATTTACAAGATTGTTCGTGAGGTGAAAGTTTTAGAAGTGAGCATGTCCCAAAATTTTCTTAAAACTATTCCTTATACCTTTATAAATAAGTGAACAATTGTTTCAAGCCAAAATAGTTTTAATAATATTGTTACATTAACAATGAACAATAGTGTAGTTGTTTTCATTGAAGATTTTACAGGTTGCCTTACATCAAAATATGCCCACAACCTTGGCATGACTTTAAATAAAGATCCTACCTAACCTCTAACAAAGTCACCAGGAAAAATACATAGCTATTGTTCTAACACAAAATTACTTATTCCAAGATTCAATTAGAACTAGGTCATTCAGCATTTGCTTTGGTTAAGTTCATGAATTTTGATAGGTATTACAAAATTGTTAAGCATTAAATAATTGGGAAGCATTCATATTTCTTTAATATATGTATTTGCATGTAGCTTATGATTTGTTAGCTAACAAAGGGTAAGTTTTTTAAAACATAAAATAAATGAACCAACACACAAACAATGAATGTTAATTCTTGTCAAGTAGAATTAAGTGCAGTTCTGAAAAATTATATGTAGCTAACGCCTCTTAAAATGTGCTATTTTAAAACACAGACATGGATGAATATGAAATAATAAATTAATGAGTAGTAAGTAAACATTTAAAAAAATCCTACCAGCTACCATCGGAAAGGAAACAAAGTCCACTTGAAACAAAAAAAGAAAAAGCCAGTGTTTTCAAGGACAGATCTCTCACTTTCTCTTCAATTTATTGTTTCATAATTTACTATTTTCTGTGTTTTAAAATAGAATTTTAGACTGTGGCCCTCTTTATTATACATTAAAAACAACAATGTCGAGTAACTTTTCATGTCATTAAACCGTGCTCGGCTACTTAAAATGTTACATTTATTCAACACTTTAGGGTCAATACAAGTAGTACAATACACACAATATGTAACCAAGCATATGCTGTACTATGTCTCCCAAAACAACTACAATTATTTAACTTGTAAAAATATTATTTCCTTTCTATCAAAACGACAAGTCTAAGTTACACAAGCCAAGACTCATACTTTGTGAGGATTACCCTTGACGTACAGAAACGGGACTGAATTTGTGATGGAGCAAAACCTAACTCCAGTTTTACCATCTCTGGATTAAACTGTAATAATTTTTATCAATTTGAAAGTTCAATAAATAGAATAAGAAGTTGAGTTGGGTCGAATCCACTTTTTATTGAGTCTGAATTTAATAAACCATGATAAGTAGAGAGAGGTTTATCTTTCTAATACTGTTGTGATTTTTCTGCTTCAATTATCATTCTGTTCAAAATGATTCTTAAGGTTATTGTAACTATCTGATAAAATATTTGGTTATGATGTAAATTAACATTCAAGTGGTAAATTATTGATCTGTGGGTTGGCTTTTTTATAATTATGATGGTTTAAACTATTATTTTATTTATAAGCATCACGTCTTACAATCCATTTGGGTTATATGCCTAAGCTACTATTAAAAGCATCATAATAATCTTTGAGGAACATTCAGACTCAGAATTTGACATTCAAGGGACCGATCTATAATGTTAAGTTAGGCAATATTTCACCGACTTTAGCTTGTGCAAGTATGTACTTATCAGTTAGATAACAAGAGATGGAAGAAGTGGATGTAATGTTATTTAGGGATCATCATTGATACATGATGAAACAAATGAAAAGAGAACTAAACTTACTTTCTTTTTTAAATTCAAACCACCAACTAAGTTCAGATGATGGTTAGTACAATAACTACATCCCTGAAACAATTTTGAGGTGCACTAAAACAAATTAAGCCCCGCTTGTAACAGCAAAAATATTTCATTTACATGATCAAGTACATGTAAAAGAGTTTCACTCTTTTGTCTATCTATTATCTAATAATTAATAATTATCTATCACATATTAAGAATATGAACAATTATAGAATAATAATAATATAGAAACAAAAAATTCAGACAACCATAATAAATATGTACAACTTAACAGTCTTAAAAACAGAAATTAACATTTCTTTTTAATATAGAAACAACAGGAGGTGTATGTTTCGATCTGTTTTACCTTCAAGCTCACATTTACGAAACATTTCCCTTCAATCAGTCTTTTTATGTCATAAAAATTTATTTAAATCTTATTCTTCATTCTGTCATCAAAAGTAGATAGTAGAAACAATAATTTTATATTAAAAGGGCTGTCGATTTCAATCCTTTTAGCCATAAATATTTCATCATGATCAAATAACTTATCATTAAAATTCTTCTATAGTGGTCTTGCATACAAAATAGGTAATGTAACTTTTAATTTACCTTAGAAACTAAACATGAATAAAATAGCTGTTGTATATTAAAATGTAGCTTAAGGTGGAACTTTTATTAATTCAATACAACTTCAATTATCATGGTCATTTTAAAATCTTAATCATTTCAAACTGGGCAGAATGTCTATAAATTTAAATCTTAAAATAAGCTTAGGGGGATTTTCATACAAAAATTATTTAATACATGTAAAATATAATAAAAGAAATAATTTAATATATAAAAAAAAGTTTAAATGACTGGATGTAGTTTAGTTAAACTAGTTACTGCTAGTAGCTGCTAATGAGGCACTACCAGCTCTGCCCCTTTCCATTATGTAATACAACTCAAAGGCTTTAATGTATTATATGAATAAACCAAAATATCCTAATTATAGCAGGAAGGATGAATGATGTTATGGTAATATATTTAGTACTAACAATGCACAGGATATTAGGCTTAGTATGTATATATAAAAGGAACAAGAAACTGAAGTGTGAGAAGGGGAAAAAAAAGGAACCAGATGGAGAAATGGACCCTAAATTTTGGGTCAGAGTCAAGGACGCTAGCTCACGTCTAAATAAACCAGTAGCTAAAATTTTATTGAAAATAGGATTGTTTATTTAAAAATATAAATAAACAGGTAATAAAATTTTCTAGACAGTCAGCCAATGTAGCTTAACAATGTGGATGAATAGGCTTTTATACAGGACTGGGCGGAAACAAACAATAAATGCTGAGAAAAGTGATGGACAATGTGCTCAAGTTTGTCTGATGTTTGGTGGAGCCCACCTGAGTGACATTATCTTCGAAAAGTGAGAATGTGTAGTATGTAGATTGTTTTTATTTAGCTGCTGGCTAATTACTTTTCAATTAAATTGTTAATTTTAAAGTTACTCATAGTCTAATTGGTTCGGCCCCAATCAGTAATTTTAATTCTCAGTTAATTTCAATACATTATATTTTTTAATTAAAATTTCCCGATAAAGAAAACCTCTTTTCACTTTAAGAGGTAATTCTATTAAATTTGGAAGAAAGAACAGGAAAGGAGGATAGAAAAAGGAACAAACACAATATTGTGTGTGTGTGTATGTGTGTGTGTGTGTGTGTGCGCGTGCATGCATATATATATATATATATTTACATCCTTTCCCTGTGTTGTCCTTTATGTTATTCTTTTCACATGTTCCTATCTAAGTGTCCTATCATTTTTTTACAAATTTCCTTTTTTTCAATTTTTTTTCCCCTCTTTCTTTTAGGGAGTTGCATTGCGCGTTTCACACCCCCTCCTGATGAGTAATGTATTGTAAAGTGTGAACTGTGTTCTTTTCCTTGTAAAATCCATATTACGTTTGTTCTTTTTAAAAGTTTCTATCCACCTTTCCTGTACCTTCTTAAAAAATATATAATAAATAATAATTTTTGAATTCATGTTTATAATACATTTTTGAATTCATGTTTATAATACATTTTTGATGACTAGCAGATAAATTTACTGAGATAAATTTCAAGAGCTAGTCTTCAAAAAATTAAGTTTTGTGGATTTGTTATTTATACTAAGATTTATTTTCTTCAGTCTTGAAAATATTGGGCATTTCAACCAATAATTAGTTGTTTTTTTGTTAAATGAAAACTTAAAGATTATTCATGATATACCCATTATCTTATGTTGAATTAAATATATAACTAGTTAAAGGCAAAGCTAAAATATGTAATATTTTGAAATGTTATTAGTGTTTTAAATATATTTTTAGTATCCGTTTTATATTGTAATGAAATTGAAGCCCTATTTTCTTCGACAAACTCGTCATTATATATATTTCCATCTCATAATAAAAGTGTTGTTCTAAGTTTATAAACTTAGAGAGGGTGCTTATTCAAACACCTTTTTTAGAAATTTACTTTGTACAGCAATAAAGAAAGCATTTAAAGCTTATAAACTTATTTTAGCTGATACTTGTGAAACATCTTGGCCATAATAACAAGTAAGAAACTAACTTGCTTGCATCACTTAGCATGATATGTTTAATGACGTGATTTTCTATAGGAATAAGTAATACACATCATGCCCAAGGGATGTGCAAACATCAAATTAATTTTGAATATCTATCCACTTAAATTAAAACAAGAAACAATCCCGCCTTTAACAATTTATTGTAAAGGTTTGTAAAAAATAAGTATATGTATATATACAAATATTTTCCATTCGTTGTTATTTTGTGCCATTATGTATATTAAAATTGATGTCACATATAAACATAATGAACCAATTAGTGGTACATGTTGTAATAACAACAGCCTGATTTATCAACTTAGAAGTAGTAAATCTATTATAAAATGTTTGCTTTAAAATATTCTGTAAATTATAAATGGTGTATAAGTTAAATAAATATATATGATTAATATACTAACATTACAAGTTTCATTACAAATCTTGTGCTCACCACTAAGTTGAAAATGTCTAGTTTATGACTATTGCAGCTGGAGATATGTATACGCTGTTTATCCTGAAAGGTTGCAAGCTTAACTTGATGAATTACACAATAGTGCAGATAAATAAGATAGGTCAACTTTTAAATCAATCAAGGTAGGACTGCAACCATTCAGGGTGAACAGAGTGCAACTTTTTTTTTAAAAAAAGCACAATTTTATTTTTCACCGACTAAAGAACATATAAAATAATTGAAAAATTATTTTTAAACCATTTATTTTAAAGTCACATGTTTTTCACTCTATAACCTTGAACTAGATTCAACAGTTCACAAATAAAACAACTGAGGGAGTCAAGTCAAAAACATGATAACCTTTTTTTTTAATGTGATAACAGTGATTTCTGGTAGCTTACCTCTTGAACTACAACTTGTTTTTAAAGTCAGTTAAAACCTTTAGGATGGCTAATTACAACCAATATTTTATTTATCTTTTTTATCTAGATTTCAGAATTTTATGAACGTTTAAATAGTGAATATATTTCATCTAAATAAATGAGGGTTATCACAATTTTGCCCCAAACTCCTTAATTTTGTTAACATTGTTTAATCAAATAGGTGTATGCTAGCAAAAACAAATGTTTTAAAAAACTCTTTTTTTGTTTGGATACCCATTGGTTAATAGCTAGAAGTTTTATTCAATATTTTTGTATTGACAAAACTGCTTTTAATATATAAATAATATTAATATGATTTTGAAATTAATTGACTCTATTTAAAAAAATGTAATTTGATAAAACAATGTAAAAAAATCACTAAATAATAAAATAATTTAGCACCACATCATATTACCCATTCAGTTTATACCTCCCTTTTTTTTATAAAAACTATATAGTTAAAATTTTAACCAAAAAGAAAAAAAAAACATGTGACGATTTATAAATAAATACAACACTTGGTTAGAAATGCCAAAATATTTTTAAAAGTTATGACACTAACTTCAGCCCGAATCTTTGGTCTAGTAAGTATTTATTATTTATACATATAGTTAATTTGTTATTTTTGTTGAGTTCCCGATCTGAGGGTAGTAGATCTGATAAGTGTTTGTGTATTAACATGGAGCTTGTGCCAAAATGACCGTTTGTTATCTCAAAAAACTAAGGTCATATTTAATAATAATGAAACACGGTCTAATGTAGGTACAGAGATCAAACAGTTTTATAAAAAAAAAACAATAGCAGTAGTTTACAAAGCTAACAATAGGAAACATTATATAAAATTTATTCAAAGAATATATACAATATAACATAACAATGGTCAATATAATGTTTGTAACAATTATATTTAATTGATAGAATAAATTTTAGATTCATTACTGTTTCCAGCCTATGGCCTGGGTCAGGTTTTTATTCGTCACATATTTTCCCACAACCGGCTTGCTAAGCCTGTCGTAGTTTGATAGAATAAATGACCCTTCAAAAAAACATATCTCCAATCAAATAATATATTTCAAATATATATCTCTCTCTATATATTTTACAAAAAAGATAGTTATATAACCCTTAAGTGAAAGTTGATATGCAACATGACTTCCTTAGGGTCATTTAAGGAGATTGTAACAGATGGGCTTTATCTATTATTTTGTGCATGGAAGAAGGTTCAATAAAGAGGGCTAAGAACAAAGAAATCAAATAAATTAAGTTGATACTTTACACTTCTGTCAGTAAACCAAGAGATAAAGGCTGCCTCTTGAAGAAAATCCATTGGCAGTAATGTAAAGTGTGAACAGTTCCTCTGTTCCCTATAAAAGCCATTATGTACTAGTTCCTTTTATTTATTCATATCCATTTTTACTGTAACCTTCTTCCATGTATTCCAAAATGTGCCTCAAAAAGTGAAGAGACTTTCCTTTAAGATCTAATATCCGTAGTGATAAGCATATAAAAATATACTATTTTTTAACAATATAAATATTTAATTTTTTTAAACCTAACATCGAACATAGATTCAAAATTAGGGGTAATACTCCAACTTTTTGTATATATATCAGTATATTATTTATATTAAAAAAATTCTAGCATTAGACACAGCAGTTCTCAAACTAGTTTTGCTCACAGTGCAGTATTATTTGGTGTGAGGAATCACAGCACACTGAATGTAAGTTGGCAGCACCACGGACTCAAGCATGTGCAATTTTCCACCAATAATAGCAGCAGTTTTGTGTAAAGTTATTTGTGGGTAATGTGTCAGTTTTGTTGATATTGCTTTTTATAGAAAACAAAAAATATATATATAAATTTGATTTGGTCTGTAACAACATTACATCCAAAATTTAAACCCTGATCTGCTTGTAATCGGAAGTGCAAGCCAAGTGCATTTACTCCACCTTGAAGGCTTTTCTTCACATTTTTCAAGTTTCACTTTGACTTCACTTTGAATGGGAAAAAGTTATTTCTGCACACCCCTAGTACTATGTATAATATAATATATAAATACCCTAGGAATTTAGATGATAATAAAAACATTGGGACTTCTTCACAAAACTGATATGTCAAAAAATACCGCACTGTGTATGTTTATTTCAAAGAAATTAAACTAATTTGGTCAGATAAGTGGTATTTAAATTGAACAGAGTAGCCTAAGAGATGATGCCTCAGTGACCGTCAATCACCAAATAAATTAGTAAATAGGGTAAACAAATTTATTTCGTTCATTTTCAAGGATCATCATCTTCATTAACTGTTTCCAGCCTGAGGCCAGGTTAGATGCGTCCATTTTCCTCTATCCTTCCACCATTCTTCCTTTTTTAGTGATTTATTGCATTCTTCTCCTTCCTTGTTTTATGCTCTTTATTGCATCATCCATCTCTTTTCATGGGGGACCAATTTCCCCCTCTTCTTTTATTTCTTCACGCATCTTTGTTTACTTCCATCTCTTTCCTCTTCAGAGTTAAATATATCTTCTCAAAATATCTCTTTCATAGTTTTTCTGTTATTCTCCCATCTACAATGTTCTTCCTTCTTCGTCCACCAATCTTCTTGTCTTTTTGATTTCCTCCCGTTTCTAACCTGGTTATATAACATAGTCTTACTTCCTTCAACAACCCTTTCAAGCATTTTTGTCCTATTTTACATACAAACCTTCCTGACTTCTCATACCACTCGCTTCCCTCTTTATTTCATGTTCAAACGATGTCTTGAAATTACTATTTTAATATGTGAACCCTGTATATATTCTTCTCTCATTTATACTATACTATTACAAGTTTTTTAGTTGAACAAATTTTCGTCAGTTCGTCACCAAGCAAACCACCTATCATCTATGATTACAACCTTTCTTTGCTTGAGGTGGGATAGAAGGGAATGGAAGATCAGGTCCATTTTTTGCAATTTTTAAAACAAGAAACATTTTTGGCCTAAATAAATAAAATATTGCTTCATTGGTTTCTTTGATTCTATTTTTCTACACATAGTATTCTCAACAGTTCTAGAATATTTGTCATGAGTAAAAAAAAAAATGTAAATGAAGAGAAAAAGTCTCATTAAAATGTTGTGACGCCCCTGACAAATATTCAAGACAATATTCAATATTGGTATATGTAGAAAATTAAATCAAATATCTCTTGGAGAAATATTGTATTTATTTTAATCAAAAAAAGTTTTTTTTGTTATAAAAATTATAAAAATGGAGACCTTATCCTGTATTATATTCCAAACCACCTTAAACCTTCTTTGCTGGTAGAATAAAATAATTTTATGACCCCCATATGTTCCTAATTTCATTTGAACCTATGGAAAAATTTAAACAAACCCTCTTGAATATCCCCTTTTTATTTTATTTTTTTTCAATTCCAAATGTCACACTAATAAAAGTTATGCAAAGTAATTTTAACGTTTAGTATTTGATAGTGTGTGTGTGGCATACGAAACTATTAACAGTGGGTAAACAAGTAACATTTCTGATGTGTGTGTGTGGCATACGAAACTATTAACAGTGGGCAAACAAGTAACATTTCTGAGAAAATTGATTGCTCTTCCTACACTTACAAAATGTGTGCAGAAAAAAAAACTTATTCTTAAGCAATCTTAATAAATTAAAAACATTATATTGAGTATTTAAAATGTAGGCGGCGTGTGAGAATGTTCAAGCCAGAACATACATGATGACACAAGCTCCAGCGACACTCCTTTCCTAGATAACATCCGAGATGTGCTTAATAATTCAGCCAGACTGCAGAAATTTAGTCTGATCTCCTCTGTCAGTCTTATAACCTAACCAGTTCAAATATAACACCAGGAGTGTAGGAACGAAAAGGAAGGGTCTGGAGGCTGCAAATTTCCCCCTAAGAATTGAGATGGGTGTCAAAAGTGCCTGCTGCTTGGTTACACTCACCAATTATTTGGTTTGAAATAAAATCAGTTTCTGATCAAATTCCCTTACATATGCACTGTGACAATGGATTTATAGAGGGGGTCCACTCCTTTTTCTGAGTGTGCCAAATGTAGCCCCAACACCTCTCCCTAAAACCAAAACGTTCCTACACTCCTGTGGAGCACTGTCAAATGGCCAGACTTCTTACACATGATGGCAAAGTCAGTGATAAAATCCTATGGTCAAGGGAACACTTACCCTAAAAGACTTATAAATAACATAGAGATGTATTCTAGTCTTTAAAAAATTCCAGAGAGTCCCACAACTTTGGTAGATAAAGGACTGGGTGGGCACATTTCTAAAAGGGTGGGAACGTTTTAACTTTGGAGGCCAGCTGCCACTGGTAAAGGGTGATTTGTGAAACATGTAACACTGACATTTATACAATTTTTACAATCCGCCAGACATTACAACAATGTGGTGGGAAATTTGGTATTATCTTATCAGGATATCTGGGTGTTTCCATCTATAGTAATCGAGTAATCGTGTAATTTATGGTGAAGGAGTGTCTTGCAGAAGACCTGTTTTGTATGAACCTGTGTGGATTCTTTATAATTTAGAAAGTAAAAAAGAATGTAGTTTTTTTCAAGCAGGTGTAAGAACAGATGAGATGTACTCTTTTTTTTAAAGAACTACAAAATATATATCTTTATTTGTTAATACATCACATTAAATAAAATTAATTTAGTTGTGTTAAAGAATTAAATATCAATTCGCTTATAGGGAAAATGTTTTGAAAGTAGATATTTCTTCATTCGAAAATGTGAATGTTCAATAACATTCCTTCTCTACTTTATTTGAAACATGATAAATATTTTTCCGCATATACCATTATCGACAGTGTTTCAGCCAATAATTACGTTTGTTTAGAATATTATTCATTTCAGTAAACATGTATGTAAGCAATGAACTGCGTGTGGCCTAATAGTCTGATAAATATGTCACATGACCCAAAAAAAAATTGCAAGAAAACATGGTGTGGTGTTTTTATTTAGTATGTGGTATGTAAAAGAAAATAATAAAAGTTGGTGAAAATCGGATCACTGGAAGTGGTTTAAGCACTACATGAAATAACTTAGTAATAAATGACAAAATTTTTATCACATATTTTGCAATCAAAATATTCTCATTATTTACCTTTAAAAATTACTCATTTTATTAAACATATATTCAAAATGGACATAGTTTAGTCTTATAGATATTTCTCAATATCTTCCTCATCTGAAACTGGCTGTTGAGTCGTACTGTCACAGTTACCATATGGACATTGTGCACAAGCTGTGGTGCCTTCAAGCCCGATTTTTTTGCAGCTGCATCATATTGTGTTATATCATGCAGAGCAATTGCATCGGATCATTTAAAGAAGTTTGTCCAGTGGAGGAGTATTGTCCATCATTATTGGAAGAAATTTTCCACCTTGTATAATCCACCCCCGTTTAGTTGGATCCATGTTGTAATTCTCTCCCAACCACTGCATGACTTGTAAGTAGACTCATCGAGAGTGAAGTTTTGTGACCGACAGTGTTGGAGGTAGTCTTTTGGGCTTCACAAATGTTTTTGCAGTGAATATTTTCCTACAAAAAATGCTGTAACGTAGTTATATTAGAGAATCAGATTGGTTCCCCTTAACATGGACACCATTGCTTTGCAGCCAGTGGCCTTTACAGTATCTTGATCTGCGTTTGGAGTACAAAAAAATTTCCGAACTATGAAAAACAGGATCGCCTATAACAACTCTTTGAAAGACCGAATTCTTGCAGACCCCATGGATTCCTGATGTAGTGTAGCAACCAGAGAATGCATGGGCCAACAACAAATCAGAGCATACAGCTTCACCAAGTAACTGTTTCAGAACCTTCATGTTGTATACATATGGTTTCCCTTTGTCTTTGTAGGATCGAAAATAATGATCCTTGCAGTCATTTTGCAGCATGATAAGGCAACAATACCAATGGGTCTCTTGTCTTCACCGATGAAAGTTGTAGACCTGTAAGATGACATTTCAATGATTGATTTCACTATACAGTATCTATGTCTGTGTCTTCTTCAGCGTGTATGACATAACAGCCTTTCTGACGCAAGTGGTCAGCGATGAGGTATACGAGGGCTTGTTTATTCTTCTCATTTGAGAGGAAAGCTTGCATTTTCCCAAAATATTGTGTTCCTTCTCTTATGTAGACATTGTTTGAAACATTGATTATTTGACTTAAATGTGTATTGTCCTTTGTGATTGGTCGTTCATCGTATTCATCAAACAGAATTGTGACACTTTCCATTGTGATTTGATGTGAAACACAAGTAGTCATCAGCAATTGAACTGTAGGTACTTACTTCCTTCCATTTCAACCGATGTAGAAGTGATCCTCTATCAAGTACGTAGAGATCAGTCTTTGGAATGGACTCAAGTACAACAGCATCAGATGACTTGACATGGTTTCATATGGCCTCCTGAAGGTGCGATTTCTCAGGCTTTCATAAAAGATACTTTGCTTTAAACAATGATGGCAGGTACAGTGAAATTTCAAACTTAATCACATCATCTAGACATAACTTTCTTGACTATAATACAACCAGGCACCTCTGAAACAACAGAGCTGGTCAATGGTCAGGTCCTTACTGACCTTGATACCTCGAGCAGGGGCTAATATCTTGACTTTACTTTTAAAATGAATATTCAAAATCATTTTATCCTTCCATTTCTAATACTATGCTGTTTACATAGAAAAAATCTTGAATATTTACATTCATATCAGCATTGATCCCAGTGATAATGTTTAGCAAGGTCGTCTCCTCTGAGACTGGAGAATATTCTTCAAGTTTTGAGAGAAGTTTTGTCAAGTAATTCCTGTCCCTTTCCATTCGTGGGGTAATCACTTTCTTGTGTTGTCCACTTGTTGTGTATGCTTTATTGGCAAAGTCTTGCATAGTGTAATTGTACGAGGAACAAATGGGAGCAGACATGGTTCACACGGCTCGTTGATGTTCACTGATACCACTTTCTCTGTTTAATCCACAAATACTCTTGAAGGATCGCATAAGAGTCTGCTCAATCACCAAGTCTGATCCAAGGTCAGCCCAGGACTGATTACTACTCCTAATAACACGGAATCCATTCTGGAATCTATGCTACACTTCAGGATGTTGAGTATCTAATAACTTCATGTTCTATAAGTAGAGATACACAGATTTTAGATAATTTGTGTGTACAGCAGCAGCAAAAATGGGTAAGCACTCAGATATAGCGTGGAGATGCATGTCCCACGACCCTGTTCGGTCGACTTCTAGGAGTTCCTTGACTATTTCCAACATTTAATGGTAGTTTAACCGCAGTTTACTTGTTTCTGAACCATTGTTTAACTTATTATTCTTTGAACTTAGTTCTTTCCTAATCACTTCAATGCATTTAAATTTCAATACAGTATCCAAATCAACTGCACCACCAGCCTCCAGGCAAGTATAAAGTCCCTTGAGTGCCTGCAGAAGGCTGTCTAATCCTGGCTTGCTTTCAAATTTCAACAAATCGCGTATATTTCACTAATTTATTTTCCATTGGCAGCCATTTTTTTGATGTCACTATAGAACCACTTTCAGTCAACCTATTTAAGCCAACTTTTAGTATGTTACTCTCCACACCTAATATATCAAAAAATCAACATAAAATGTTTTCTTGGAATTTTGCTGGGGTTAATCGCATATTTGTCTTAGTTTGACCAGACTATAATGTGAAGAAAACTAAAATAAACATTTTCAGCATGAAGTTTTTATTGTTTTATGATTTTTCTATGAAAGAATGTGAGTCCAACCTAAAGTAAAAGTAAACTAATTTACAGGGCAAATCCTGGATAGCTCAGTGGTGAGCTAAACAAAAGGTCTGGTTCAATTAGCGTGTCCAGGAATAAAATTTTAACTATATATTTTATATATTTTCCAAGAAGGTTTAATTCAAACTATGTGCTTCCCTAAATATCTGATCATGCCATAATATGTCAAGACCTACATTGGGACAGAGTCGAAGATGTATTTACACCAGGACAAACCAGGGTTTCCACCCAAGGCGGAAAATTTCGGCTGTATTTGAAGAGTTGTAAAGACTCCTGGTTAACACTTTTATATCAAGGTAGTACTGGGAGCAGCAGATTAGTATACGACGTTCTCAGCTATTTCACCATTGCTCAGCAAGTCAAAGCTACTGTGAGTAGAAGTGTTTAAATAAGGAAAGAAGCAAACCAGAAGGAATAGTTGGGTTAGATATTGATAGAAATAAATAAACTTCTGTCTTGATCTATTCATACACCTAAGTAATAAATTACGTTAAGGTGGAATGTAAGGGACATGAGGAAAAGTCAGTGTTTTTATAGTTTTTATGACAAAACATTGTTTTGGTTAGAATAAATCAAATTTTGCTTCAGTACAAACATAAGAGCTCAATTTTCTTCACATGGTGACCTTAATAGTTCTTGAATATATTTCAAGGGTGTCCTGAAATTTAATGACTACTTTTTTGCTTCATTTAAAAAGTTTGCCACCTAATGCCACTTTGCACATGACAAATATTCAATGTTGATATCACCATATGAATAAAATCACTCTCTATGTTTACAGTGAAGTAATATTTTTTTTATTTTGGCCACAAAAAAAAATTTGTTACAAAATCTGAAAAACCACTGGCTTTTTATTGCACCTACATCCCCATCTTAAGATGAAAACATAAAGAAACATATCTGTATGTGTAAATGTGAAAGTGATCACAAGATTGAAGTGTGAAGAGTATATAAAGAAATAAAGAGAAAAGTTTTATTCTGTTATATTAAAGCCCATCTCTCCTTTAAGGTTGGCCTCCTTCCCTATCACTTACAATAAATCACTTCACAGTATTTCCACTCTATTCTTATACGTTTTCTAAGACATTAGATAATTCTTTATATAACCTGTGTAATAAATATTAATATATTGAGTGCTATACTTTTGCCAAATTGAAAGTATTAATACATATAAGACTTATGTAACTATACATACTCATTCAATTTGGTACATTTTGACAATATTTTTCTTCAAACATGGGTGTGATAAAAATCTACAAAAATAATATTTTCATATTTTCTAACTATACTTTTAAGGTACAACATTATTTTGAGTACCCGTCTGTATCAAAAGTTTTAAATATGACCAGGAGGGTAATAGTTTTGATTTGTTACATGGTTATTAAGACCTTTATAGACATACCAGAAGGCTAACTAACATAGTATTGAAGACCAGATGTTGGTGCATTCATTCATTCATTTGAAAAAGTTATTTCTCTCAAACAGAGAGATCAATGCTCACACTATGGCTAAGAAGTCTGACCAGACGATGTTTATCAATACAAGACACACACACATACATACATACATACATGCGCACACACACACACACACACACACTCATACATACATACATACATACATGCGCACACACACACACACACACACACACACACACACACATACTTCTATCGGAAATAAGCTTCCAGCATCTCTACAAACAGCTTGTTCATGGGGACCTTGCCCTCTCTGTGGATGTTAGACCAGTACCGGCGGATCACTTGGTCAGCCTGGCGGAGTGATGGCAAAGAGAGCAGAAGGTGGTGCATGTGGTAGCCAGACGTACTGGGCCTGGACGGTCAAAACAAAACAAAACAAAAATTGTGTTATTAAGCTGGTACTCTATATAAATATATAAACAAATACACTTCTCTATTTATTCTTAAACTTCTACACTTCCCACTTCTTCAAACTTTCACAGTTGCACAATGTTTTGAATTTTCAGAAATATTTATTTTTCATATGAAGAGACATTAATGAAAAAGTAATATTCCCTAATATTCAAAACAATGTGCAACTGTGGAAGTTTGAAGAAGTGGGAAGTGTAGAAGTTTAAGAAGAAATAGAGAAGTGTGTTTGTTCCTATCTAGGCCTAACCCAAATATCCTTTCAGGTTGGCTTCCTTCACGATAACTTACCTTACATTATTGTGCAGTGTTTCTACACTGTATTATTATTACTTTTTTATAATTGTTGGTGTGATTTTAATGTCCATAAAGACATGAGTGTTGAAACCATTTTAATCCTTTTTTATATTAGGAGATATATATATATATATATATAGTGTTGTTATTATTTTTAAATTGTGGTTTTTTTATTGTTGTTTCTAATTTAAAAACAGATATTTTCATTTATTAACTTTTTTTCTAACTGTATTTATCTTTATAAAAATGATCGTCACTCATATTTTAAGAACATATGTTTTAGTATATTTTATTTAAACTGAAATTTTAAAGGTATGATACCTATTTATATTTAAAATAAACAAATATATACTCTAAACATTTTAAAACTATGAAAATATTCTTACTCGACTCGGAATCGGGAGCCTTTAGAAATACTTGAGTTCGACTCAAATGAAAAAATCCAAGCTCGCAGACCCCTAATATCAGACAAATATTCTCACCAAGAATCCCATATGAAGACTTGACTGCGCTGAACCGTGCTGTGACAGATATGCTATGCTTGGTGTGAATACGTTTATAAACAAATAACTAAACAATATTTGTCGTGTGAAACGGTTCATGTTGGAAATGATTGATGCATGATGATATGAATGGATCTTAAGAAATACAAGGAAAATGTAGGCCATGGGAGTGAAGTTTGTGAGGAGTAGCTGTCACCAGGATAGAAAGGATTATGAATGAAGTTGCCTAGGCAAGATTGGAGGTACAGGGAGTAAGTATATGAGAGCAAGCCTGAGATGATATAATCGTGTATCGAGGATAGAAAAAAAAAGCTATCAAAGAAGATGATTGAAATGAAGTATGTAGGAAAAAGACTGCAAGAGAGAACAAGAAAGAGATGAGAGGAGTAGATAACAAAGAAAGTGTGCACGTGTGAGGAGAAGAATGGAAGCAGTTAGAGGAGGAAGAATGGTGGAAGGAGAGGAAGATGGTGGAATTTTACTAAACTGAACTGATTTATTTGACTGTGGACAATGTGTTTAGGGCATCCACAAGCTGTGAAAGCCTTAAAATGTTGTTTACATCTTTTTAAGGTCCTCTTCCTCGGAACATATATTTGGCTCTGGTAGTTAGGCTATAGGGTAGAAAGTGTTTTATATTAAGAGGATGGTTGCTTTGGAAAAAGAGGTACTGTTGATGGTTGATAAAAGTGACTTTAATATCAAATTATATTATGTGAAATATACTTTCATCACAATTATTTGCATTAAGACATGTCTATTATGTCAATGTTTAGCTTTATTTTCCTCTTTTCCTTATTTTTTTATCAAGTTCCAGAACTATACAATTATTGTAGCCACTGGGTCTCCTTCTTGTTACACACTTAAATCCCCCCCCATTTATTGTGCTATTTCCCGCCCAAAAATATCCTGGAGTTTAAATGTAATTCTTACACAGGCCTAGTTTTGTTGTTTTAATTGTAAACTTTGAGGCCTAAAGTGTTATGGTCTGTCGGCCTTTATCATTCTATCCTCCTTTCAACGTTTACATTAATCAAAGGAAAATAAAATACTTTTGAAATATACAATGAGAAATCTGTGTATAATAATCAATTTATGTTCTGCTACTAGCTGACAAATTCAAGCAGGATGCCTGATTTGATGTTTCCTAAGAATTATTGATTTTTGTTTTAAATAATAGTTTTATAGCTAATATTTTCTGTAAAGTGCAAAAGCCTTGCCGTTATCAATGATTATTGAACTCCTATCCTATGTAATAAAAATAATAATTAATAATAATATAAATAATCATAATCATCATGAAACTCACCTGATGACCGCAACACAGTCGGAGAGGGCCGACAAGATATTGTCTCTGAACTTCTTGACAGACAAGAACTCGTCCATTCTGACATCAGAGTTGGCGAGGATTAAAGCCTTCATGATGTAGTACTCTTCCTTGGCGATAGTTAGCCTTTCTAACCTCTCAACAATTTGGATACACTGAACAAGAAGAGTTAACTATTACTTAAGAAAACACATAATTTCATAGTGTTTTTAAGTACAGGAAAGAGAGATTGGAACCAATGAAACCACAACATTCAATAAAAAGAACATAGTTCACACTACAATGCTGCCACCAGACAAAGAACCGATTGCTATTCCTTGAATAAAACTAATAATTACTGCTTAGAACTGGGTAAGATCCACTTTTACTAAAATTAAATTCTTCATTTTACCAGTGAATCCAAAACATCATTTTTTAAATGACAAATTAACGTAAATTTATTTTGTCCACATTTAATATTGAATTAATGGTTTGGGGTTTATTTTGTCTGTACTATAAAGATGTTAGGCTAATTGGTAAGCATTATAGGTGTGCCAAGTTTACTTTTCAATTTGAAGCCAACACAAAAAAACCAAAAAGAAAATACTGTAAATTGAAAAAATGACACCTGAACACAGGAATCAAACCTGGGATCTTTTACTTAGTAAGCTGATGTTCTAACCACTGAGCTAGTAAATATAATAATAGCATGATAGGCATATTCCTATAATCAGGGGCGCACCTAGGATTATGAGCTTGGGGGTGGGAGCCTTTACATAATAAGTTTTATAATTACACCATTATATATTTCAATTACTGTAATATTTGGAAATTTTATTCAAAGTAGGGGGATAAGAATGATAGAGAATCAGCGGTGCCCTCTAAAAGGTGGGGATCCGAGGCAAAATTATTTCAAAGGATGCAAATGGTAATATTTAAGCTAATTTGTACCAAAATCAGATCCTCGGCCTACCCTTTGTCACTGTGAACGTCACTGGTTATCAGGTCTGTGTTTACACATTCTTCTTCACACCCAGGATTTGAAGTTAGTTGGGGTGGAGGCATATGATAATATCAACTGCCCCTTCCCCTCTTCCTAATACAATGATGTTTATATAATTGCTTTAAAATAATAATTTCAATTACTGTACCCACTTCAAAACTTTATGTACAAAGAGTAACGACTTTAACCATTTTTAGAAAATATTACGGTATCACAAGTCCAGTTTTCATTTAAGGCAATTGGCCCTTTTCATTTGGCGTGGAAATGCAGAGCCGTGGAAACAAACGGTTATCTTCAAGAATTATTATTGTTTTGCAAGCTTCTTTTCAGAAATGGTTTGTTCAAGAATAGAAGCATATTGATTAAGTTATACTTTTTATATACACAAGGACCTTCTCTTTAATTTTAACAGTGATCAAATATCGATAATATTGACACTTTTCAATAGAAAACTGCTGGCTTCATAACAAAAAATAAGAGAATAAAAAATTAATAAACATCGATACATTATATAAGAAGGGGTGTTGAGAATATTAACATAAAAATTTCACTCATTCTTGAGAAAACTGATATTTCCAAAAGTATGATTTTTCCACAAGACCTGTCCGGTAGCTAGCGCCATCTACGGTTTCCGTGATTCATCTGTTCTTGTTGGCTCAGAATACTTTGGTCAGTTGTAAAGCTATTCCACACCTTTCACCCTCCCGCCCTCCATCCCACAAAATAGGTTTTAGACTTGCACTCGACAGGACCAAGGACCTTAAGTGCAAATTTACAGTAAGATTAAAAATAAAAATAAAAAAGTATTTCTTTGAAAAGTCCTAATTACTGCACAAAATTATTTGTCTTATATCAAAAATAATTTAACAAAATATAATTGATTAATTTACAGTGCATAGTGCTAACAAGGACTGCCCATTTCCCACATTTGGTTTAACACTTTTCAAATATTTACAATTTACAGTACAAGGTCTAATCTCCTTGACCTTTCCTTCAACACTGAAAAAATATCTTTGTTTTATACAGGAATTTTCTATGAATGTACAGACTAGCCCAACCATTTAATATGTTTTCACCCATTGTATTTCTTGAGTGTGTCTTGATACGACGTAATGTAGCACTACTTGTAGATATGGTGAGAGTTGAAAATATTTTCAACAAAGTATGCACAGAGGAAAATATGTCCTTGTTACACTGGTTCAATTCGTTTATTGCATTTACTGGAAAATTCCATACAGTGGACTCGGTTCTGAACTATTCATACCATAGTTTTAGTTCTGCAAGCATCTTTATTAAGGCTTCCTTCTATTCTTCAGTCACAGTTTTTTCAGTTGGAAGAAGGCAGGTGAAACATTTTAATATGTCCTTATGCTTAAGAAATCAGTCATTTATTGCATTGGATAGCGAGTTGATCCAAAGAATGGCAAAGTGTAACTAAGTGGTTTCTTAGCTGAAACCATGGATATTAGAAATCAGACTGACCAATGTCATTTAAAAGAATGTTTGCCCCAGATGATGATAACTACAAACATATGTTTGTAATATTCTCGAGAAGCCCTTTAGCTGGGGAGGNCCCCCCCCCAAGGGTACACCCCTGCCTACAATTTCCATTACTATTGGCAGCATAAAGCCCTCATGAATTGAAGGTGGCTGTGTTATCTGATAGCTCATGATCTTAAATGATCACTCATATATATATATATATATATATATGATGATTTCCAGATGTCCATCACAGACTCTGTCTTAAAATATGGGGGAAAATTGACCCAGGGCACTTGAAAACTCTTGGATAACTCAGTGGTTAGCACATGACATACTAAGCCGAAAGTCCTGGGTTTAAAACCCATGTTCAGATGTAATTTTTCAATCTAGAGAATATGATGGTAGAATATGATAGCATGGTTATTTAATCCATAAAAAGAATATATTAAATATTCTTGAAGCCTAATCGAAGTATGAATATCAATGTGTTATGACATAGAAAAAGCGGTAGAGGGAAAAAGACCAGTTGGACGACCCAGAAAAAGGTAGGTAGACCAGACAAACTGACAAAGAAAGATGTAGAGAATAAAGAAGAGAACCAGAGAAGATTGTTGTAGGGGAAAATGTATCTGGACAGATAATGTTGGAAAGAGCTAGTTTGTTAACACATTAACCAGAAAGCTGGAGGGGTTTAGTCCCAAACTAGGAACATACCGTAGATTCTCTAGCACATACGGCTGGGCTCCCAGTTATCACCATTCTGCATCAACCTGTGGATTAAACTATGTCCACAGATCAGTCAGTAGATTTACACCATTAGCAACTCTCATATATTTCCCTGAAGAATTCTCATTCAGTTCACTAAACCACCATTTTCTACTTGTCATGAGCTACGACGTAGCTGAGCCAATTAGCCACACATCTGTCAAGGTGCTGTTTGTAATTACACTTGACACTACCATGAACGCAACTGGTGTTTTATTATTACTCTGCAGACAGTCATGCTGTCAGTGTCTCACTTTGCTCCAACTATTATACTTAGTTTCCTTTTTTTGGTCTTCAATATAATTGATTGCTTTCCTTGTTCTCGCTATTATTCTTCCAGGCCTTTGATGTTCTGCTAATCATCTTCCTGCTACAAACATTCTAACAGGCTGTTCATGTATCTGCCTTCTCTTATTTTCTACCACAATTCTGGAAATTTTTGATAATGTGGCGCAAAATATTCATCATCCCTATGCTGTAAGAGTTTTTCACCCTGATTTTCAATTTCAGCCACAAGTTTCATAGCTTTGGACATATGCACTGTCAATGGCTCATCTTCTGCCATTTGTAGATTAAAAAAATCCTCAAAGAGTGCCGTAACCGCCATTTTACTCTTCTTCTGGTGAATGGTACCCAAATTGTCATTTATTTATTTTGCTATTGTGCAAGTCAAAACATTCAAAGCCTCTTAATTATCCAGGGATTAGATCAATATGGTCATTGTCCTGTAATTGTTTGAAATAAACTCTGTTTGTTGCTTTGTCGTTCCATTTTCATTCATAGCCTCAGTTACGTATTTTATCAAATGAGCTTGAGCCCTTGACTTGTTGAATTAAATGTAAGTCAAATTAATATGTATTAAATAAAGTGCCCTGAGCAAAAACAATTTGTAATAAATAAAATTATAGAATAGTAGGAAAATAGTAGAGCACAAATAAAAGTAAAAACACTTAACACATATTTACACATACGTCAATATTTTGATGCTATTATAGCATCTTCCTCAGGGAGTAGTAGTAGATAGACTACACAGGATGATATCTTCAGTGATGCCAACTTGATTGGTAAGGATGAAAACTTCTCTGGTGGAGTTGAAATTCTCTTAAGGTTTCTCTATTACTCTGTAGATGCTAGGTGGTGCTAATGTATGTAGCCTTTGGGTTGAAATTAATGAATGTTTAGGTTGGGTGGTTTTCCTAGACTTTTTGTCTAGTTAAGATTTTTTTATTCAAAACGTGGTGACAACAAACGTGAATGCAAATTGTCTCGCATGGAGAGTGAAGGGAAGCTAACTCAAGAATGACACAGTGCTCGTATAGATATAGAAAAAATAAATATTACTAGCTCTATTCTAGTGACATAAAAATAGTCCCTAAATATGCAGCACTATTTTTTTAACATCAATAATAATATTAATATATTTTGTACCCATTTTAGCAAATTGGATAAATTAGTAACTAACCTTGCCATTATAGAAAACTTTAAACCACTCGTATCTTACTTGATCTTTCACCTCACAAAGAATAAACTTTGACCTCAAAGAAGATTTGAACCAATCTTTCAGAGATAATTGATAAATATTTGAAACTCAGCATTTTATTTCCAGACCACATGTGAGGAGGCCCTTCTTGATACATATAATCTAGGGATGTCAAACTCGATTCCTTAATACCCTCAATTATTATTGGGTTTTTTTTACTTTATTTTTATTAGTATTACAATTTTTGATATCTCAAATTTAGCTTTCAAATCCCAGTAAATGATACTTCTGACATCTAAACAAACTGGCAAGATTCAGAATTGGATAATTTTTTTCATTATGATCACTATTAGTAATAAATATTGCTGTTTTACTTTTCTCCCAGCAAATTGTAAATGTTCTAAATATGACCTATGTTTTTTTCATTATCTATATCAAATCAAACAAGGTCATTTTGTTTGTTTTTTTTACTATACACATTTTTAGGGGAATTTTTTTCAACAACATTATGATATGGTATATAAATAAATAACGTTTTTTTCAATGTGAGGTTGGATGAATGGAAAAAGAATTGAAATATTAGGTGTTGAGGAATCGGAATAAAAGAAATTGCAGCCTCTTTAATATCACTCACATGTTGGTAGAGCTCCAATGCACCGCATTCTCTGGCCTGCTTCTCATCCAGATTGAAGTCACTAGCAAACCTCAACTTGCCACTTCCCGAAAGTGACCTATATGCCAAGGTTAGGGTAAGAATTTCTGCCCACGTGCTCTGAAGTAGCCGCATCTGGTCGTTAAGGGACAACTCCGTGAAACCTTAAATAATAGGTGAAATTAAAAAACAGCTCAAACAATGGTAAGGATTAGACGAGGGTTTATTACACCAGACTACGAACTCTGGTTTTTGCCCACTGTAGTTTTTTCATCCCATCTCCAAATGGCTGACAGTATAGTAGCCTTAAAATTTGCTCTCTTTTGTGGGGCTATCTTCAGGGTTATAAAAATGTATGGGCTAAAAGCCAAACAAGGAACTAAAAATTAATCTGTTTTTATTATAATGACTTAATCTAAGGGGTATGAATTGGGAAGCCGACTTAGGAAAAATACTCACATCAGCATGGCCAAGGAATGAAAAAACTACAATGATAAATCTAATGTGAAAAACCACCCCCAATGTACCGATTCCATGTTAAAACTACCCCAATGCAACAATTCCATGTTAAAAACCACGCCCAATGCCATGTTAAAAACTACCTCCAATACACTAATTCCATGTTAAAAATACCCAAATGCACCAATTCCATGTTAAAAATACCCAAATGCAACAATTCCATGTTAAAAACTACCTCCAATGCAACAAACAATGTTAAAAATTACCCCCAATGCGCCAATTCCATGGTAAAAACTACCCCAATGCACCAATTTCATGGTAACAACTACCCCCAATGCACCATTTTCATGTTAAAACCACCCCAATGCACCACTTTCATGTTAAAAACCACCCTAATGCACCAATTTCATGCTAAAAACCACCCCAATTCACCAATTCCATGTTAAAAACCACCCCAATGCACCAATTTCGTGCTAAAAACCACCCCAAAGCACCAATTCCATATTAAAAACCACCCCCATGCACCAATTTCATGTTAAATACCACCCCCAATGCACCAATTCCATGTTAAAAACAACCCCAATGCACCAATTCCATGTTTAAAAAACTACCCCAAATGCCCCAATTCTGTGTTAAAAACCACCCCCAATGCACCAATTCCATGTTAGAAACCACCCATAACACCCAACTTCATGTTAAAAACTACCCCCAATGTGCACAGCCAAGATTCATGTCACCATCAATACAATCTAATGTGAGCTCTATGTCCTAGATTGTGTGACTCCCAGTGTGTTTTATACCGACTAGAAAATGACTAAAGTACATACACTTAATATTAATAGTCTTCTATTACATACATATAAATGTACAGTTCACACTTGACAAACTCATATTGTATTTGTTCCCTTTTATATGTTTTCTATTCATCATTCTTGTACCTTTTTCTAAACGTCTAATAAAATACCTAAAAAAGTGAAAAGAAGTTTCCCTTAAAGAGTAATATAATAGCAGTAACACAAATGGAGTACAAATTTTTGAGGCCACAAGTGAGGTGACGTTACTATTGAGGCGACTTCAGGTGTAACTAAATAGAATGGCTTTTCCTCAATGTGACTTTCAATTCTATCTTTATAGAACTAAGGTGCATTTCCTTAATATTCACATCATGTTTTCAAACATAAAATAGTGAGCAGTTTTGTGAGATTTTTCCACCCCCATAAAAGATAGTCAACCTTAATACAAAAATATATTTTGAAGTCAACAATGATGACCTTTTACTGTATCAACAGTATTATTTTAATCCTTTCCCTGGTGCGGGCATTGAACAATACTTATGTTTGGCCAAATGTTCCTTGGCATGGGCGCGAATCAACATTTCATTGCAATCATTGAAAAATGACACCTGGACACGGGAATCGAACCCGGGACCTTTGGCTTAGTACGCCAATGCTCTTACCACTGAGCTATCCAGGATTCGTCCCGTGCCCATGGTCATTCTTCACTCATAGTTTAAGGCAGAGTCTAAGATGGACAAGCGGAAGTCGTCAGCTTATAAACATGTGATTATCTAAGATCACAGCCATCAGACAACGCAGCCATCAGCGACTCGGTAGTTGGCATATTTCCAGCCATTCGACAATTATATATATATAATTGTACAGGATTGCATATATTAATGAAACAAATAGCCCAAACTATTGTTACTATTGTTGTTGTGTGCATTTACAATAGTTTCGGCTATTTGTTTCATTGCAATAAGTTATTGTAATGCCATCTATCAATAAACAACCGTACTTTTAGCCAGTTTGAATACTTCCGGGTGACCTGGCGGTCTAGGGGTAAGGTGTCGGACTTCTGTGCTGGGGGTCCGGGGTTCAATCCTCGGTCCCGGCACAGATTTATCTGATTACCAAACCCTTCCTTCAGCTCTGACAAGACATCTTGTGAATGTGGGGAATGCCAGGCCTCCACCGTGGTTCGGATTCCACGTTAAACTGTAGGTCCTCCATTTCATCTCACAATCACCCTACCATTACACATTAGCGTAAGTGCGTATAACCCGAACGGGTAGTAAGACGCAGTGCTAATAATAATAATAATAATAATAATAATAATAATAATAATAATAATAATGAATACTTCTATTGAAGTTGATATATGGAACACCCAGTTCAATGCCATATATACTATGACCATGAACAAAGTAATAAATGAGAAAAATAAATGATTAGTAAAAATATTTATTGTCTTAAAGGCTATACAATTATAAAAATGGATACCGAGCCCACGCAGAAAGCTATGTTATGAATGTGCCAGGGTATAGGTTAAACGTAATGATAATATAATCAAAAGTAACAGCCGCAAATAACATTACTTAATGAATGATTACATGAAAATATGTCTAGTAGCCTTTCTAGCTTTCAGATAAGGTAAGCCCTTCCAATGAAAATTTGACTGTAATTACCTGGTATTTGCTTGGCCCAGCCTATGATCCCGACCAACTCCCGGTCATAAAGGTCACTCAGTGTGTACACGGTGCGATATTCAACGTTGACTATACTAGAGTCTTGCGATGCCACCAGCAAATCTGGCTCACATAGCGCTAACGCTTCCAGCATCTTGTTCTCTGTAACATTTCATTTATTTGTTTTTTATTTGAGATATTTAACATGTACTTACTGAAGTGACTGATTATATCAACACATAGCTCATAAACTAACTTATATCTGGAACAAACACAACATTCAGCCCCCGGCGATTATTAAGTTATCACTATGAAAGGGCAAATTCACATTTTGTCAATGGTAAAATTTTCGCCCATACCAGGAATTGAGCCCGGGACCCTTATCTAAGTAGAGAAACATGCTACCGACTGAACTAAGGTATCAGACTTATATTTAACAAACTTAACAAATATCGTAAGTGGACTCTTGACTTGTTAAAAAATGTCAAGGTGTTGTGCTTTAGGTGGTGAAAACCTTCCAGTTTGAATCCTGTTGAAGGTGAATATTAAATCCTGTGGTGTTACAAGCAAAAGCAGTTGTAATATCAATATATGATTTCCATTCCAAACACTATCTATTAAAAGTCGTTATGCTTGCCAAAGAGGCTGCAAGAACACTTATTTTTAAAATGTGTTTTTCTTTTAACATCTTAAGTTATCAAAATGATGTTATATCTCTTTTGAAACTGAACTGGAACTTCTCCAAGAGGAGGGTGAGAAAACTACAATGTAAAATATGAATTGTATGCTGTGTACAAAATTCAAGTTTTGGTCCCAATAAAATTTGAATCAAAGTACCTCAAAAGTGTAAATTCAGTCTGAAATACAGGTTTAACATAGTGGTTTGCACACTTTACTCTGGTTCGAAAACAGAAGTTCAATTCCAACTGAGTGCATTAGAGGGTGTTTTTTTTCACAAAATGGTGTTTCATCCAATCTTCACGTAAATGTTGTGCATTTTCTAAAAATCCAATATTCCCATTTAAAGTTTTTATATGTGTAAATTACAAATACCTCAAATCTAGCTGTAAAACGTACAGTACAAAAATAATAGTAAAAATAGTTTAATGTACATTCTATTCACCATAGTGGAACCAAGAAAGGTAGGATTGTTAACTTTCAGATCAAACAAAGATTACATAATAGAACCTCTTTGTATTTCCCTTCCACCACTGTGTAACTTGAATTGTGGTTGGTTGCATGATTGGCCCTTATTCTGCCAATCAAGATGAGGTGGAAAAGGAGGTGAATTCCAAAATAGCTATAGCTTCAGTAGGTTTAGTTTAGTTTTCTACACATAGCAACCTCATCAGTCATCAATTATTAAATATCTGTCATGATTATTGCATAATTTTACCAGAACATTTGCTCTTGATTTAAAAAGTTTACGTTCAAATACCATTATGCTCATAAAGAGTTGCCATTATTTTCTTACTTCCAAATTCCCCGTGTTTTAAGGTTTTCCAGAAGAAATTGCCATTTTTCCAGGCAACTTACATTAAAGAAAAGAGTAATTAAATTTCATTTTTCCATGTTTGAATCAGCATGCTTAATTCTTCAGTTCACTTTCGCATCCATACAATGTAAACACCTGCAAAGCAGGTTTTTTGAATTAGAATCAAATCCTGAATCAAAGCAAATATTGTTCGAGAATTTTGAATAGATATTAAATCGAATCATACCCTATTGAAATATGCTTAAGTTATGGTGTTAGATAAAAAGAGTTATAAATTATAAAAAAACATAAGATTAATTTTGGACTCTAGTCCTATAAGTTATCATGTATTAATGTAAGTTTTTCAACATATTGCATTAGTTCGCCTTGTCAAAATTAGGCGGTAAAGATCACCATCTGTTGTGGTGTAATAATTAATAGTTATTTAATTTACCTCATGCAAATTGTTATTAAAAATATAATAACACATTTTAAGCACATTGTGGGATTTGCAATGACCTAACACCTTATCGAATTTTCTCTAGTTTGCTTTGATTCGAGTTACCATAAATCAAATAATATAAAATTTGAATCTTTAAAAATCAGATGGCCCAATGGCAAAATAATTTTATAATAAAGGAAATTGATAAAACTAAAGAAAATTGAAAAATAAACTACTAAGAGTAAATTCAATTACGAAAGCCCACATAGGGAAAGAGAAAAAATGTGGGAAGAATCCAATGCACAAAGGTGACATCTTGTTCCTTTCTTCTGTCTTCTATAGTAGAAGTAGTCACACATACATTTTAACACAAATAGAATAATATTTCAGCATTGTTGTTGTGTTAAAATGTGAGTGTGACTACTTCTACTATAGAAGACAGAAGAAAGGAAGGAGATGTCACCTTTATGCATTGGATTCTTCCCACATTTTTCCTCTTTACCTAGGTGGACTTTCTTCATCAAATTTACTTTTAGTAGTTTATTTTTCCTTTTTCTTTAGTTTTGTCGATTTCCTTTATTACAAAATAAAATTCAAATCAATATTGATATCATCGAGGCTTTGCAGACTCCTAATAAAAAGAACTATTATTTTAAGCTTTCAGTTAAATGTCTCAAATAAACAATAATACCATTGTTTTTACTAAATTTCAAAAAATTCCCTGTGTTTTTCTGGCAATTTTTGTTTGCTTTTTAGCACCACGTCATGCTACCCATTCAGGTTATACATTTATTTACATGCATTTTCATGGAAGGATAGTGGAAAATCAGTTTGAAAACCAACCTCAATACACCTGATAGAGATTCGAACCTCGTTGTCAGCAGTCTAGTCTATTGCAAAAGTAGCACGTTAGACCATGCGGCCACCATAGCTGATCCCTTGGTTTTTCCCCAACACACAAAATTCCTTGTGTTTTCCAGGTGTGTCGCAGACCTGTCATGCCGAATACTCAAGAACTGTTGGGATTACTAAGTGTATAAAACTACTTATCTACTGAAGCAATATTTTATTTATTTCATCCAAATATGTTTAGTGCTATAATAACTGCAGAAATACATAATTCGGACCTTAACTTACATTCCCTTCCACCCAACCTAAAAAACCAAACTTTTTTCATCTAATCACTACACTAGTAAAACTGTGTAACTTACCCTCTAAGGTGGGGGTGGGTTTGATGTGCAGGAGGGGTGGTTGGGCCTGGTAGCTTTGTAGTTCAGGGTTCCTCCTGTACTTCTGGCGACCCCCTCGCACCCTGTCCAACCTGACCCCCTCCTTCAGCATCCCCATGCGAAGACACTTCTGGAACCTGCACGCCTGACATGCTTTCCTCCTTCGTTTGTTGATCTCACAATCGTTTGACGCTGGGCAGGTATACTCGATGTTTCCTGATATGCATCAGAAACAAGAATTATAGATATATAACAGTCTCTTTTTATTTTCTGGGGTATTTTGTTATATATGGAAGAAGGTACCAGAAAGAGAAATAAAAATAAATAAAAGGAATGAGCACAATATAGTTTTTGCAATGAAAATAGAAACACAATTTACATTTTACTATGCTGCACTAAGAGAGAGAGGTAATGAATGCCTCATTATGAAAATTGATTGCTACCACTCAATCCGTTGATATATGTTTCATTCTAGCATAACTCTTCCCAAAGAAGAATTAAATATGCAACAGAACTTCCTAAAAGTGAAAACCCAAAATGAAAAAAGATAAATTGTTAATATAAATAAATGCTAATTGATACTATGTATTCAGAGAGCACAAAGACAAACTAAAAATATTGGCATAACATATGTACAGTTAGGAGCAGAAATAGGACCTTAAAACGTGACAGCAGACAGGCCCAGCATGACCCTGTGAGCTACACAAATATCATTTGTTGCTGAAATACGAAATTCTAGGGCATACAAAGGGGCATAACTGTTGGCCACAGTCCAGTATGGTCTAGAAGATAGGCAGATGCTTGTTGCCTTGTTTAAAACACTATTCTGTACACGGCTGTGGGGTTGGAGTCGTGGAGCTGAGACAATTTTGGGTGTGGTCGAAGTTTAAGCCAGTAAAAATGTATAAACTCTGACTGGCTTCAAAATAATAACTTATAATATTATAGTAATATACTCGTATGGTAAATATATCATTTTAATTTTATCCTTAGGACCAATATTTTTAATTCGGATTGACAAATTTATTCAAATATAGATTCAGAGTCCCAAAGAAGCTTCCCATGAAGTAATCTGTATTGGAGAATTAAACTATAGTAAATTTGTTCTTAATAATTAATAAACATTAACCATTTATGAAGGACTCGGAATCAAAAGCGTACTAACTCCAGAGCCCAGATTCTGTAGCTGTGCTACATAACATGTAAAAGTATACCCATCTCACCTTTCTAAAAGTCCACAAGCCATAACTTTTTTTTGGCAGAATCTAAACTGAGAAGTCCTGCCTGGTTCATTCCCTGAACAAGTGCATTAAGAGTGGTTTGGTAAGTTTCATTCCACCACATTGTTACTCGTTCTCTAGCATAGTTAACTGCTGGTGGAGTTCTATTGATTTCCATCAAAAATTAGTTAATATGATGTGCAAATGATTAAAACACTTTTAGATTAATTGAAGTGATTTTTTAGTAATTTACTGTAAAATGTAATAATTAATGTAGGCCTACTTTTAAAATAACCATAACCTAAATTTACCTTAATTTAATTGATTAAAAGGATTTTAAATTATTTTCCGTAGTGGGTGACTTAAAATGTGTGCATATGCCACATTTATTCCCAGGCTACACTTTTTTTTTATATCGGGTATTAAGGTACTCCTCTAGGCCATTTTTAACCTGGGAACAACTGGCTGTACAGAAGCTTAAAAGAGTTATTTTGCCTGCATTTTAGTTTTTCAACTGGGATTTAAACATCAGTTTTCTAAAAGTTCAGATAGATAATCAGGAATTATGGCAGTTAAGCTTTAATTTCAATTATAATTTGAATAAGATTCAAAAACTGATAATCCAAGTAAAAATTATTATAAATGTTTATTAAATAATTATATAAAATAAAATTTAAAGTATTTTTAAAACTCATTTTTTATCTTTGTGCTTAATTGTTTTGAAATAGACAACACTAATAAAGACGTTTAGTAAAGAGAACACATTACTTATTCTAATCTAAGAAAAGAAGTGTTTTATTTTTCATTTGCAATGGCTTGGAGGACCTTGTATCTATTAAATCAGAACTCACCCTGGATGGTTCTCTTGAAGAACGCCTTGCAAGCCTCACAGGACGCTACACCATAGTGGAACCCAGAAGCCACATCGCCGCAAACCAAGCATAACCTCCTTGGCATATCCTCCTCCTTCATCCCTTCCTAGAACACAAGCACCACCTCGGTGGTGTATCACACATCTTAACAGGGACAAGGCGACCCTTTCCGAGTGGTGTATCACACATCTTATCAGGGACATGGCAACATTTCTTAGTGGTGTATCATCTTAACAGGGACAGGGTGACACTTTCTTAGTGGTGTATCATCTTAACAGGGACAAGGCGACCCTTTCCGAGTGGTGTATCACACATCTTATCAGGGACAAGGCGACCCTTTCGGAGTGGTGTATCATCTTAAAAAGGACAGGGCGACACTTTCTTAGTGGTGTATCATCTTAACAGGGACAAGGCGACCCTTTCCGAGTGGTGTATCACACATCTTATCAGGGACAAGGCGACCCTTTCTTAGTGGTGTATCATCTTATCAAGGACAGAGCAACACTTTCTTAGTGGTGTATCATCTTATCAGGGACATGGCAACATTTCTTAGTGGTGTATCATCTTAACAGGGACAAGGCGACCCTTTCCGAGTGGTGTATCACACATCTTATCAGGGACATGGCAACATTTCTTAGTGGTGTATCATCTTAAAAAGGACAGGGCGACACTTTCTTAATGGTGTATCATCTTAACAGGGACAGGGTGACACTTTCTTAGTGGTGTATCATCTTAACAGGGACAGGGTGATACTTTCTTAGTGGTGTATCATCTTAACAGGGACAGGGCAACACTTTATTAGTGGTGTATCATCTTATCAGGGACAGGGCGACACTTTCTTAGTGGTGTATCATCTTATCAAGGACAGAGCAACACTTTCTTAGTGGTGTATCATCTTATCAGGGACAAGGCAACACTTTCTTAGTGGTGTATCATCTTATCAGGGACAAGGCAACACTTTCTTAGTGGTGTATTATCTTATCAAAGGCAGAGCAACATTTCCCGAGTAGTGTATCATTTATCTTAACAGGGACTAGGCGACTGTATTAAAGAATGACGTTATTAAAGATATTTTGCACTTTTCAATTTACTTTTGAAGGGGGTCTGCTTCTTTTCTGTAAGTTCTTCCTCTTTTTGTTCTTGGCAAATACCTGCCAATATTGTTCAGGAAAATTTTGCACCCTGAAAATGTTTCTTCTTCATAGCCTTACGTAACCTTTTGTTTGTGTCTGTAAACAATTTATTTGCAGTTTTGCATTTTTCTTCTTCAAGTTTACACTTCTCTTTTAGTTAATCTTTGTGTTTCAAAATGTATTACTTTTCTTTTGTGATATTTCTTAAATTATCTTCTTTTCTTCTTTCAGTGCATTCATTTTCTTTCCTCTTTTTATCATCATTTTTTATTTTATTCTCTTCTGGGTAACTTAGAAAACTTTTGTTAACAACTCAGGCAAGATATAATAAGTAACTGCCTTGTAATGGGCACTAGCTCTGGTTGATTATTATAAAGTTGTAATGTAACTTTTGTAGTTAGATATGCATTTAAAGTATGTTCTAAGATTTTAGCCCGATCTTTTGTAAGGAATCTACTTGGTGAGGAAAACCTTTTAAAATTCACATTTCATTGAGAAAGAAATAGGGAAGCTTTTAAAACTTTACAAAGAGTTGGATATTTGTAGTTTTCAGCTGGATTATACAATGTGAATAAATGGCTCCAAAATTAGTCTACTCTAACACCTTCAATTTAATGAATTTTGTCCTCAAGCTGCAAAAGCTTCCACTCATCAATCAACCTATCTTCAAGAACATTAAATCGTTTCCCATAGTTAAGTTATATTCTGCTAAAAACAAAACTGTAAAAGTAAAAATGTGACATTAATACTGCTTTGGATCATTTCAAAACAAACCCTTTGTTGTGAAATTTTTTTAAAAACATTATAAATAATTAATAATTATGTGTTTTTTTTCTTGACAATGCGTCTTACTACCCGTCCAAGTTATATGCCTATGTACTAATTACGCTTATAGGTAATGAATGAGAAAGTTTGAATTTTGAAGAAGTGCACCTAAATTTGCATAATGAAAGAGAGTGGTAAACCTTTGAGCGTAAATCACCCTCAGTGCACCCGACCAAGATCAAACTAAGATCTCCCCGTTCTTGGCAGTCTAGTCTATTGTGAGAGTAGCACCTTGGACAATGTGTCCACCAAAGCAGGTAAAATGTAATTTATGATAAGAAATAAGCAGCAATGTAATATCAAGCAAAACCATTAGTAGGCTATAGGTTTTTGCATAATTGAGATTCCTTTAAATTATGGTAGCAAAAAACAAACAAAACTATAACAAGTGGACTTTATTATGCAGCTATCAGATTTTATAATCACATTCAATGTTTCTGAATAATATTACTAAAAGATGATCTTCCTTCTTGAAAAAAAACCCCTTAAAAATGTTAGATAATTAAGACTAATAAGTTTGTTTAAAAAAAGTGACTAAAAGTGAGTGACCCACTGTATCATTCATCTTAACAGGGACAAGGCAAGACTTTCTGAGTGGTGTAGCATAAATCTTAACAGAGACAAGGCGACCATTTCCGAGTGGTGTATCACACATCTTAATCGAGAAAAGGCAACAATTTCTGATTGGTGTATCACACATCTTAAAAGATACAAGGCAACCATTTTTATTGATGTATCACACATCTTAACAAAGACAAGGTGACAATTTATGATTGGTGTATAATATATCTTAACAGAGACAAGGCAACCATTTTTATTGGTGTATCACACATCTTAACAGGGACAAAGCAATACTTTATAAATGGTGTAGCACAAATCTTAACAGAGACAAGACGACAATTTCTGAGTGGTGTAGCACACATCTTAATCGAGAAAAGGCAACAATTTCTGAGTGATGTATCACACATCTTAAAAGAGACAAGGCAACCATTTTTTATTGGTTTATCACACATCTTAACAGAGATAAGGTGTCAATATATGATTGGTGTATGATATATCTTAACAGAGACAAGGCAACCATTTTTATTGGTGTATCACACATCTTAACAGAGACAAGGCAAGACTCCATATTTTAATTCATACTGCAATAAAAACAGCATTACATTCCATTACCAGATATTTTGGTGCCCAACAAATATGTATCTTTATAACTCCAAAGAGCTTATAATATTTAATTAATGTGAGTTAAAATACATGTTTGAATTCAAGGTTACTTGGAAAATGAAATGAATCGTTGACACTACACACACAAACATTAAAATATTCTATAAATCACCTATGATGCAAACAAACACCTCTAGATTTGTAACTGGCTAGTTCAATTAATGCTAGGCAGATAATACTATTTGATTATTTTGGATAAGAAATGGATTCAATTCTTAAGGAATTATCCAATTAATTTTCTTGCAACATTTTTTATGGGGTCAAGCAATAATTGAACTGATTTGTTTGGAAACTAGTTAATTAATTAGTTAGTTAGTCAGTATATTAGTTTAGTTAGTTTCCATGCAAAAGTTTGTTCTTTTGAAGTACTTTTCATAAAAAAAAAGTACTTTTGCTACTCAACAACCGACCTTAATATGTTGAATTAAAGTATGTGGATTTATTTGATTGATTTGCTTTGATTAATTTGGTTATTTTATTGCCTTTTAACAAGAGAAGCATTTTACGAATAATAAGTAAAAGATGTTACAGGTTTTTTCCTCACATAATTTTATGTGCAAAGATAAGACAAAACGAGTATGTAAATGTATAAACATGTCCTACGTGAGTGACCAATTGTATAACTCTACATACTTATTTGAGATATTGTCAGTACAATCTTTGGTGAGATGATTTAATTTCAAGCCGTTTTAAGCCAAGTAATTCACTATCTTTTGACAGGTTAAAATAAAATAAAACATTAGATTAGCAATGCATGACACATTTTAATACTGTAAGGTGTACTATATACAAGATTGCATGATATGACATGACAAATTGACCTGTTTCATATTCCACTCAGAGAGGGGGAAAGGAGTGGCAAATAAAGGGTGATAAGAGGGGGAAGATGGCGTATTTATAATGTATGACCTAATCAACATATATATGTATATACACTAGCCCCATGACTTCTTTGGTGCTGACTGACAGATCACAGCTGACTTTTGACAGTCAACATTTAGGTATATACCTAAATTTTGGCCATAAAAAGTGACAGCTGCTAAACACATGTTTTTACAGATCATTTGGTCCGTAGGTATACATAATTTGGTCTGGTAACGTTTCAAAGCTGTCAGTCAGCACCAAAGAAGCCATGGGGCTACTGTAGATATAAAGATGGAAGAAAACAACTCTAAACAATTAAGTATCTATAAAAGGCAAAGCTTGGTGGATGAATTATTATAATTATGGACATGAGCCTTATCTGGATTATAATCTAATGAATTGAAAAACGACACCTAAACACAGGAATTGAACTTGGACCTTTAGCTTAGCACGCTTTGGCGGGGACCCTGGGACCACTCCAAATAATAATAAAAGCCTGAAAACCTTAAATTTTTAGATGGGACTCCAGGATACATGGGGGAGTAAAAAGGGGGGCAGGGGCATACAAATAATTATCAAGTGTTGTAGAAAATCTAAATTTAGCAAGTAGGCAGGACACCTCCAGAGAGCTAAATTAATCTTAAAGTTTGAACTTTTTGAACTTTTTAAGAGAGAGCTGGAAATATGGGGGAGAGGATGGTAGTTAAGGGGTTTAAAATTTCCAAAATAATAAAAACAACTTATTTTCAGTGTGGTAGAAAAGTGATATTCGGAAGGAATGTAAAAGGACCATTTATAATAACCAGGAGAGTCTAAAGATTCTAAATTGAACCCCAGGAAGTAAAAAAAGAAGCTTTTGTTGGGGTGGAAAATTTAAATTTTCGAATCAGATAGAAGGACCTCTCGAGATAACTAAATAAAAATATAAGTTTTTAAGAGGGAATTGGAAAAATGCCAGGGAGAAGTGGAGGGAAAATTTACAAAACTAATACAAGCAACTACTACTCTGTATAGGACAAAACAAATTTGGCAAGCTGGCTTAGGGACTATTAGAGTCTACATATAGACATTAAAGTCTGAACATTTTAAATTTGGAAAATGTAACTCTAGAAGATGGGGGAGTAAGGGGTGGTATATAAGTGTAAAAACCTTTTAGGGTAAGGAGAAAAATTAAATTTGCCAGGAGTGTAGAGAGATCACTCCAAATATCAAAATTAGTTATATATATTATCTCTTTATTTAGTTATATATATTATTTCTTTATATGTGGGGGCTGGTAAAATGGGGGGAGGGAGGGGAGCTTTGAAATGTCCAAAACTAAAATAATAAACTACTTCAGTGTGTTAGAAGATTTTAAATTTGTCAGGTAAGTGTAAGGACCACCCCAAACTGCAATGAAGGTTTGAACACACTTAAATTTCAAAATAAAAGTCCAAAAAATATAAGGTGTTCCCTTAAAAGTTTACAAAAATATAAAACACTCCTTGGTATATAGTATATAGTTGAAAGTTTTTATTAAATGTAAAGAAAAACACTCAAATACCCAGAAGAGATTTAACATTTGAAATGAAACTTGGATTACAGAAAGGGGTCAGGGCTGTTAATTTCCGAAATTAAATTGATCAACCCCTTATTGATGTAATATAAAATTGAAATTTAGTAAGATAGTAAAGAGAACACTTCAAAAGCAAAACATTTTAAAATTTGAAATTAAAAATAGTAGGAATGGTGGTGAACTGGGGAATGAAATGGAATTTCAAAACTTATAAAAAAACATAATCTTTTGATATGGTAAAAAAAATTCACAAATAACTAGAAAAGTTTAATTTTTTTTTTTAATTCTAAAATCAAGATATGGTGAAAAAATGCTGGGCATTTAAAAGCCTTTCTAAGTGTGTTAGAAAATGTAAATACTTTCAAGCAGTTAATACAACCACCACAATCATCACCATCATGCACAGTTTTCTGCCACCGGCAGGGTCTGTCTTGAACATTAGCCTTTCCATTTACTTTTGTCCTCCCCACCACTTTTTTTCCTCCAAGCCGGCCTAATCCACTTCACTCCTCACTTCTACTACCTCCTTTATCCACCTGTTCCTGGGTCTTGGCTTCCTGCCCACCACCTACACTTTGAGCATATATGGAATCCTCCTCGCTTCCATTCTCTTCACATGTCCATACACCACCAATCTCACTGTCTATATCCTATCCTGCAGTGTTTCCTCCTTCACTCTCTCTCTCTCACCCTTTCATTCCTTGTCACTTTTAGTCTACTCCTCAGAAATTTCATTTCACATACTCTTATCCCTTTCCTTCATCACCAAGGCATACTGCAATATTGGGACACCACCACCAGACCAGACTTCTAACGCTTTTGTAAAAGGCCTCCACTTGCCTCCTCCTCACCTCAATTTCTCTCACGTTTCCTCTTCTTTCCTTTACCACACTTACCAAGTATTTGAAACTTTCCACTTTCTTGCTCTTCTCCTGATAGTACTACACTCATGTGCATATTTTTCATTCACAAGGTAATCACCAATTTGCTCTTCTTTGCATTAAAGGGGTGACCTGGTGGTCTAGGGGAAGGTGTCAGACTTCTGTGTTGGGGGTGCGAGGTTCAATCCTTGGTCTCGGCACAGATTTATCTGATTGCCAAACCCTTTCTTCACCTCTGACAAGACGTGTATTAATCACAACTTGTGAATGTGTGGAGTGCCAGGCTTCCACTGTCGTTCGGATTCCACGTTAAACTGTAGGTCCTCCATTTCATCTCACAATCACCCTACCATTACACATTAGCTTAAGTGTGTGTAACCCGAACGGGTAGTAAAACGCGGTGATAATAATTCTTTGCATTAAACTTTATTCTATATTTTACTATCCCCTCATTCCATTCATCCGACTGTTCCCGCACTCCTAGTTCCCTGTTTCCCCACACCATCAGGTCGTCCACAAACACCAATGGTGTTATGTTTCCTTCACCTACTCTTCCTACTACCTCTCTCATCATTACATCCATTACTCCCATGCCATTTCTCAACTTGAGCCATTCCGTCCACTCCCCTTCCACTTTCACGCAGCTTCTGGTTCCTTTGTACATTTCTCTCACTCTCCCCACTATTTCATTATTTCAACTCTTTATTCTTCAACGCTTCCCAAACCTTATTTCTACACACATTGCAATAAACTTTTTCCGTGCCCAGAAAAGCCATCAGCAGATCCTTACCGAACTTGTAATGGTGCTCCTGCAACTACCTCATGACGAATATTAAAGTTTACTGTGGCCCTCCCTACCTGGTCTGAAGCCCTACTGCTCCTCCCTCAATCCTCCTTCCACTACTCCAAATGATCAAAAATAAAAAATAAGGAAAATTTTAAATTTCAAAATGGGTTTTAAGGAAGGTTCACACTTTATTAAGATATAAAAAAAAGCTTTACAGTGTGGACTAAAATTGGAATGTCAAATAAGTCAACATATCTTACCGGATAATCGAATGATGTCTGAATAAATCAAATTTCAAAATTGAAAATCAAGAAATGTAAGAACTTGAAATTGATATATCTATATTTGGATCCGCTTTGGTGGCCGCATTATCTAAGGCGCTAATGTCAAAATATGCTAGACTGCAGATTACAGGGAGATTGTGGTTCCATTCCAGTCGGTGTACAGAAAGTGGTATTTCCTAAATGGCTTCCCACTCTCTTTCCACAAGCAAATGTGGGTATATTTTGTCAAAATCCGACTTTCATCATCCTTAAATCATTACCATAATTAATACATAAGAATGTAGCTTGAATGGGTAATAAGATGTGTTGCTAAAAAAACTATTTTCGATATGGTTGAAAATTTAAATTTTGCAGGCACATAAAAAAGAACCATATCAGATAACCAAATAAGTCTTAGAATTTCAAAATAGGAATGTGGGGACTGAAAGGGCTTGGGGTTGGGGTTGGGGGTGGGGGGATGGAGGGTGGGAGATATATATATATATATATGTTTCCTTTAGTCATCATTTATATACATCACTATTAAACAAATTTTTATGGATATAATTGGTATAAGTATTTCTTTGGACATTAATGTTATACACATTTATTTGGACAGCATCGTTACTTACTTTACTTTGGATAGTAGCATTGTTATAGACGGATTACAATCAAATTAAGAATGTTAACATTTAAAATATGTATTTTACTTTTTCCTTTAAATCGCATGCCATTAAATTTATCCCTGGTGTGCTTTAGCTGATAAACTTTACTTTCACATTCAATCAAAACATAATATGATTATGATCAAAACCCGCCTCGGTGGTGTAGTTGGCTAACGCGCTAGTCGTGTTAAGCTCGACTGCTGAGGAAGGGGAGATTGAGGTTCAAATCTCGATTGGGTGAACTGGGGTTTTTTTTTCCTAAATTGTTTCCCACTCTCCCTCCACGCAAATGTGGGTTCACTTCCTCTAATTCAACCTTCCCAATTCCTAATCCATTAGCATAATTAGTACTTAAAGTGTATAACCCAAACGAGTAGTAAGACACTAAATAATAATAATAATAATAATAAATTATGATCGAAAGAATTCACATTGTACACTAGTATAACATTATATATATAATGAAAATGAAGTATATCATCCCTGACTTTGATAAAATAAATTATTACCGAGATTAAACAATTTATTTGGAAACTCCTTTCTTGGTATTTTCTCTAAATGAAAAGGTTTTACTTGTTTTTTTATATATTATTTTACTTATTGGTATTATTTCAACAGTTTTGCATTGTAGATTTCTCTTATTTTATCACAATTATGTTATGTCCTTTTTTTTTAATGCACATAAAATCTGTTCATAATTTCTGGTTTGTGAAAAAGTTTTTTTATATGCCATTATTTGATCAGTTGGGATTGAGTTATATTTTAGTAATGTTTAGGCATTTTAAGGCATTTATCTTGACTAAATATATTTTATAATATGTGTGATATTTTATAAATGCATAAATACTCAAACATATTTTCTTAAACATATAAATGTATCTCCATTGCTTGTATCGTTGAAATAAATACATTCCAAAGTTATATTAGAAAGGGTTGCGTTAGGAGGTGGAATCAGCTATTTGTTTAGTTGCTAAGGTCTTTTCATCACACATCTATATGTTATAATTTCCATTTATCAAGTGTGTGTTTGATTTAGTTGTGTACATTTATTATGAGTTTTTGTTAATAATATTAGGTCTTTTTTGTAAATTTAAAGTTATTTTTGATAATTTTTTTTAGACCATGGCCCTGTTTACCACAGCTAAGTAATTATTTCAAAACATTTCTTAAGTGGAATGGTGAAGCTGATATTGCCCTTTTAAGAGAATACAACTAACCTAGGTTTAACTTGAAACAAATTTTAGCAAAATATCAATCTTCAAAATTATAAAACAGTAAAAACCATTCTAAATATTGTTTACTTTTTAAGATTTAAAAAAGTTTTATGAATTTGCGAAAAAAATAACTTTTTTTAATTTTTGCCTGACCAATTTTAAAAGTCATAATCTGAAAGCATGACCAAAAAAATCTTTGCCTGCTTACTAAGAATATGATTCTTATGATAAGAAAGTTAACAAATTGTAAAGCCTCCCCCCCCTCTCCCTATATTAAAATAATATGTATAAAGCCGCATCCCACATGTGTTAATATATGTTCAAGGTATGGTAAACTTTACCTGATGCGGATTAAATTCAAGTTGTTCCATGATTGCTGATACAGGTATAAATATCTTAGTTTTCATGACTTGAGACGTGAACATGTCGCTTTGAAATGGTGTTCAGAAAACTCTGCTTCAACAGCAATAGCATTATAACTGCACTCAATCAGAAATGGTTTCAACTGCTTTGGAAGAAGAATTAGTTTGTTGATTTACAAATATTTTCTAAGAAATGAGACACTCGATATAGCCGCACAAAGAAAGAAGATGTTACGAGAGGTGACTTCCTCGATTCCCACCAAGCAAAACCCAACTAAACATCTCCTATATTAAACCAACAGCATGGCTCCCCTTTCCTTCCCCTTCTCATGAACAAAGATTACACAACCCTGCATCTTTTAAGGCAGGGCTGTACAAATCAGAAACTATGACTTAAGAAATATAAAGAAAACTGGATAGCGATAAAATATAAGATGGATTCAATATGAACAAATATTATTCAAAATTTGTTGAACATACTAAAGATAATTAAATACCTTTTGTGATGTATTATTATCAGTTTCTTATAATGATTTATTCATGTATCTTTAAAATATTAATATTTTCACAATCATTGATCTGAATGAGTACCTTTTTATTACCTATAAACATTCCTGCCTCCACCAGAACAAGCTCTGCTTCTTACATTAAGTCTGTCAGAAGGACCCTTTTCAACAAGAAAATCCAAATGTATTATAACTTATTTTTAATATAGCAAAATATTGACACATTGGAAACTTTATGTTGTAATCAGTTGGTTCACAATGGTTTGAATCAAATAAAGGGATAAGGGAGTGTAAACAAATATCTAGTGCATGAACAAACACACAATTATAATAGAAAAAAAAAAAAGTATTTGTTCTGTATATCACAAAACAGATAAAGGTTCATTTGACTTTTCAAATGTCCCTGATTTTAAAATATACAAACAGTAGGTTTTGCCGGATGCTATGGCGTACACCCCTGACAAAGGTTGATAACTGATGGTGATGTCCACACTTGGATGCATTATACAAGGATACCCACAAACTCTTTGTGTAATTCATCACGTTCGTCCCAGAATACTGTCCACAGATCCTGGCAGTGATATGGTGCAGATCACCGTAAAAGATTAGAAATTCAAATGTGGGAGATTTGTCTTCAAACAAGTAGTGGATAATTTAAATATTATACCCACTTCGAGCCTCTAAGAATACATTATACACCATGGGATGGCCATTCTTGGGAATAACACTAAAGATACTTTTAAATTTTTATTTTTTTTAAGTTTGACAAGCGCAAACTATTGGAATATTTCCCCTACTCTTTATGAGTTTATTTTTTCAATTCCATAAGAGCATTAATTATTTTACTCGAACCCAAATAACCTCGCGAGAGTCAAACTCGTTCTATAGACTAGTATGTTTAAAATGATAGTTATTAAGGCTTAATAACTGAGCTAAGGATAAAGAGCGCAGTTCAGAGGAAGTGTACCTGCATCAATGCAGAGAGATGGTAGGTAAAGCCACAGCGATAAGACACATGTGGAAAACTACTACCAGAGTACCTGGCCGAGATTCAAACCACAGCCCATCACAAGACTTGATGCCTCACTTTGAAACCAACATTGAGAGCTTGGACCATAGACAACTATTTTTAAAAAAAACTCTTTCAATTGTATAACAACATAATGTTCTTATTTTATGACACTCTGCACACAGCATTTATGAATGTAAGTAACCTAATTATTTCAGTCATTGGACTTTAAGAACGCCACAAATAAAATGAAAATTATATAAAACCTGATCTCTAGTATCATGGTCTGTATGTATATAAAAATATGCTAAGGAACTAAGGTTATGTGTGTACTATTTGTGGTGAAAATCCATTCAAAAACTTCAAAGTTATAAAAGAAAGACTGAAAAGGAGGAAGTAAAAGAGGGGACAAATAGAAATTAAAAAGGTGGAAATGGAACTGGGCACTTCATAAAGCTATGTATAAAAATAAAGCATTAGCATATGGTACTTCTTAGTATATAATTTTTTTTAAACTCATTTTTAATGTTAAATATTAAAGCTAGATCAAGTATTCACCTCGGTTTAAATATATTCTTGTTTAAACTAACTATACCCATCATATTCACTTAAAGTTTGTCTTGGGGTTATGAGGAGGGAGTATATGTAAATATGAGGTTAAGGGAGGAGCGAATATATTTGTTGAGTACACAACAGCAGATCAAATTAAATGCTGACCTATAGACTAAATGTATATTATAGTTGAGAATTGAAATTGACACACCAAAAAATTGTGAGGCATTCCCTGTTAAGGTCTTGTTTTTAAATTAAGGCAGAGCAAGTAAGTTATTTACCTCAGGATGTCCCAACATGGAGTCCCCAAGAGATTGTGTGGTGGAGGAGCAGTATTGCTGGTCAGGGCTGCCCGGAGATCGGGCCTGCGGAACTTCATACCTCTTTGAGTCTTGACTTTCACAATACTCCATCTATAACAAATATGGAGTGTTTATCGATATCCAGACAATCAAACACACCAACTGAAAGTTAAACTTGATACAATTTTAGACTCTTAATTTAAAGCTTAAATGTGATCTGTTTAACACAATATTAGTCAATTATGAGAGACTCCCTTCAGTGGCTTCATGTTCTAGGCGCTATTCTCGCAGTACACTTGACTGCCGATTAGAGCAAGATCGAGATTCGAATCTCAGTTGGGTATACTGAGCGTTTTTTTCCAAACTGGTTTTTCCGCTCTACCTCCACACAAATGCGGACACGTTTCCTATCAATATAACCCTCCTAATCCCTAAAACTACTAGCGTAATTAGTACATAAGCACACATATATATATATATATATATATATAGCCCAAAAGTGTTTTAAGACATGTTGCTAAAAAAAATATGAGAGATAAATTAAGAGGACAGTGTTAAATAAGTCTTTCAACAAAAATACTAGCCCGACACCTGAACTTAGTTGGTAGCGTGTCTGCCTAATGAGCTAAAGGTCCCGGGTTCATTTCTCAGAGTAGTCGGCAAATGTATATTTGGTGAAATGTGGCTTTCCCCTTCCACAGTTATGAAATAACCACCGGGGGGGCTGGATGTTGTGTCTGTTATAGATTTCAGTTAGTTTATAGGCCGTGTGTTGATATAAGCAATCAGTTGGTTCAGAAAGTGCACATTAAACACCCTACGCATGTGGTCAAATGGTCTGGGGCAATAAATATACTGAGCTGCTGTTGACGGGAAGAAAGAGTATTTGAATCTTAGTTGGGTATATATTTCAAAGATGTTTTTCCCCTAAATTGTTTCTCACTCTCCTCCCACATAAATGTTGATACATTTCCTATCCACCTTCCTTACCACTACCTTAATGGTATAAATATGTGGATAGCCCAAATGGGTGGTGGTATTACATCGGTGCACAAACACACACGAAAATACGACGGTAACATTGCTCTTTGGGGAGAAATATTTGCTATGTAACTGTTTGTAAGTCACAAGATTTATTTGTTATTGGTTAATCTTTAATAAATTAAATATATAACTACTATACAGAATGTATGTAAATGATTTACCCCATTATAAGTCTTGGTAAATTCAATATTTTAGGAGTTATCTTAAAATGGTTTGCGGTAATTAATGACTTAACCCAAAACATTTTTGTTTTAGTTAACAAGACTATCACAGTTCAGTCAATATTTTAGTGAACTAGATAACTCTTAAATAAAATAATTTTTTAAATGGGGTGAATAATTTATAGACACCATCAGCCATATATTAAATTAAATATTATGAGACATGATCACAGTATAATTAGGTGTCTGATAGCGCTCTCATCTTTGAATTACGCCAAAACGTGTATCATTCACAATTAAGTGCAATGAGTCACCCCTCCCCCCTTCCTCAAGATGTGGTTTATATTGTCTCTTTGTATGAATTCTGGTGAATATAATTAAAATTCACTCTTCAAGTCAGTTCCCCCTGCACTCAGCGCCTTTCTATCCATCTTGGCCATTTGCTTATTTACACTAGGACAAGGAAGGTATAGTGTGAGAGTAAATATGCCCACATTTCAAGTCACCTGAGAATGCAAGTGTTCTATGTCCAATTTTCCACTTTTGTATGAAAGAGCATTGAAGTTCGACCATGTGTATACAACCAATGTTACTAGATGACCGCTAGTTTGTATCCTCTTAAGTCATTATGCAGTAGTCTCAAATTCACCGCAGGTGAACCATGTACATTCTAAATAGAAGATTACACCAAATATCTCAAATTTAACACTTTTGGAGATAAAATACTTGCATTCTCGGGTGACGATTTAAGTGAAGTATGACTGAGAAACTATTTAAGCAAATTAAGCCTAGTAAACCTGGGGAGGATTAAGCCCAGAACTTCCTGGACATCGAAAAATCAGATAAGATGGGAGTGACAACCTCAGATTAAGTAAAATATCTGGTATTCAATCATTGGTATTGGCTCATAAAAATACCAGTGAAGGAAGTGAACTAGAACAGAGTTTCCCAACTAGTAGGTTATGGGCTCATTGCTCCTGGTCTGCAAAGAAGTTCTAATATGTAATTATAATTGTATTTAAGGAGCATGTTTGAAAACTAATCTTACTAATTCACATAAAAGTTCAGTTTGTTTCAATCATGGGTCAAACAAGATGATATTCATGGGAGAATAACAATAACCATATGCACCTGTCATAAGAATTATTTGTGAAATAAAGCCAGGAATCTAGAATTTAGCTAAATTAGGTCTGGTACAGGAAAATTTGGGCTTGTCCTTCCGATCCTTGTATCTTAGGCCGGCGCTTCATTCGGAACCAATCATTTTGTCAATCTGTTTGATTAGAAAAAAGGGTTGAGAACCGTTGAACTATTACAAATGAAAAGTGACTCACATCACTGTGCATGACAGTCGTGGTGGGCGAGTACATGTTACTGTTGGAGGGGGAACAGGCCTGGAACGAACTGGCCTCCACCTCCTTCTTGATGATCGGCCCAGGGGGCAGCACCGTACCCTCCCCTGACATCATGGACACCTGGAACAAAGAGAACATTGGCTTTACTATAAAGTTACCTTTCATCCTCGATTAGTTGAATAAATCAATGCAATTTGAAAGAAGATCCCACCCTCTATACAAACACCATGCCATCGCTGGGACATCCTCATCAAAATAATCAAGGTTAGGTCAAAATAATTATGTCATCCATATTACAGTATTATATTTATGAATTTATAGTTTCAGGGTTCAGGCTCGTTCGATACTTTAATACACTCTGTCCTATCACTTTCATTATAAGTAGGTAGCCATTTTATCATTGTCCTTTTTAGAGATAGCCATTGTTGGCAGTGAAGGTGGTTGCTATTTAAATGGTAGTTTACATAATTACGCCCTATCGTCGTATTATTTTAAATGTGTGCAACTTTACAATGACAATAAATTTTATTTTAATCTATACTCAATTCAATAAATTATATTTATTATCACTATCAAATTACACAATATTTTTAAATGGCAAATACTTTCTTCCCATCCTATAAGTGATTTATTCATAGATCACTTTTAAGAAAAAATTTGAGTTAATATATAATGCTTAACTTGGATAGGTAATTCAGCTCAAGCTATGAGGTTATCAGTGAGAACTAAAATAACTATTCTGCTGAACCAAGTTTTGCTATTGTCAAATGAAGATTGCAGCAAATCGCAATACGATGTGATTTCTGGTTTGAGTGTAATGATGTCGCTAATATTCTGTTTAATCAACCATGTGTGCTTGTTTTTCTTAATCTAAGAAAAAAAAACTTAAGAAGGTGATCATATTGCATGTCTGTGACTTCTCACTTTTCCTTCTTTCAATCCCTGATAATTTTTTGTATGATTTACAGATTTTAATTAAACTTGGAGAGCACAAAGGCCAATATCACTTGTGCTTTAGAAAATATTGTGTATCTTCCTCCAGCCTGTAATTTTGAAGTCAAAGGTGACGAAAGGTTTTAATTAAATTAATTGAGCACCGCATCTTACAACCCGATCGGGTTGTGCGCTCAAGTACTAATTATGCTAATGGGTTAGGAATTGGGTAGGTATACTTTAGAGGAAGCAAACCCGCATTTGCGTGGAGAGAGAGATAGTGGAAAACCATATAAGAAAAAACAACCAGTTCACCCGACCGAGATTCGAACCTCAATCTCCCCATCCTCGGCAGTCTATATAACACGAAACTAGGGTGTTAGCTAACTACGCCACCGACGCGGGTGACAAAAGGTTTTAAAATCTAACAAATGTTGACACGATCGGCACTCTTAAAAAGTAACATAAAACATTTGGTTACTCTTATTAAAGATTCCATGCCCTTTTATAAATGACAAACTTTAGAAATGGAATGATTTCAACTAAATAAATATATTCTGATTTAAAATAATTGTGTGTCTAAACATAACTAAAAATATCACAAGGAAAAATTTATGGTGAATTCTATGTCCATTATTGGCACTATGGACTAGTATTAACCGGAAGCCATATTCATTGCAAATTGTACTATCTTTTTTTTTTTTTGCAACGTGTCTTACTACTCGTTCAGGTTATACATCTATGTGCTAACTATACTAATGGGTTAGGGATTAGGAAGGTTTACCTTAGAGGAAATGTACCCGCATTTGCGTGGAGAGAGTGTGAAACCATTTTAGGAAAAAGTCGACCACAATACACCCGACCAGGATCGAACCCCGATCTCCACGTCTTTGGCAGTCTAGTCCCTTACGAGAGTAACGCCTTAAACCATGTGACCAGCGAAGCTAGTTACTGATACTTTTTTTCAAACGTATGGCACTTATAGCCGGAAGAGACTTTGACACCCAGATTCGTTCGCCTTATGTGTAGGCTATTTGCCGCCCTGGTGGCACAGAATATTGCCCAGGGTACACCATAGGAGGTTGTCTACACGTCTTACCAGCAATGAAATGATGTGATGAGGGTTATTATGGAGTTGTGGAGCCGGGGTGAATCCTAATCTAACAAACCCTGGTGACCGTTGGGACGATTCTCCTAAAGGGAAAAATATCCAAGGTACCAGCCAGGAATCGAACCCGGGAGCCCTAAGATATAATCAGGTACAATGAACACTACACCATGGGGCCAGTTACGGGTACTACTAATTAGTAACAATAGGTCTATTCATTTTAATAGTATGATGGGTTGATAACCATATTAATTTTTAGCACTGTGTCTTATTACCCGCTCGGGTTATACGCTATTACCATATTCATTAATAGTAGTACAATTAATTGATAACCATATTCAATGCTATGGTAAGACTGTATTTCCCTTGGTTTGTAAATGTTCTTCTAGTTTTGAGTTTATGATCTGTATCAATAATATCCGGAGAAGGTAGAGTTCAAAGAAAATGCCCTAACATTTGCATAGCGGGAGAGTGAGAAACCCTTTAGGTAATAACACCTTCAGTACACCCAGATAGGATTCAAAGCCTAATCTGTTCAGAGATCACTGGGGGTGTATGGATAAAGAGGGGGTCTCTCCAGGGAAGATTGTAAAATTTGAGAAGATAATTGGTCCTTTAAGAGGTTCTTTAGATAACTGTATTTTTATAAAGTTATTTGTTAATGATGGATTTTTCAAGTCACAAGTCTTATTTGTTTTTGACATTCACTATTATTGCATGAAGGAAAACTAGAAAATTTATCGTAAAAACTCCAGGCTTTGTCAAGTGATCGACTTAAAACGTTACCTAGCCTTTTTTTAAAGGCTACTAATGCCTGTTAGACTAGGTAAGCAGTGACAACGGCCAACTTGATTAACTACCATTCTATACAATCTACTACAGAAGGTATCTTCTTTCAATTTTTGATGAGCTATGAAGTTGGAAACGTTTTAAAAGTAGGGACAAACAAACATGCTTATCTGTCTTTTTCAATTAAATAGTAAAAATAATAATCGGTAATAACCGTGCAGACGTAATTACAAAACATGATTGAAAAGAAAAGTTGTAAGAAAGTAGGTTTAAATTCTTGAATAAGTCACAAGCACATACATAATATTTAAATATTATCATACTAATTATATGTATTTTCTTTTATTTGCTTTGTGTCTACTCTGTTGTTATCCTTGAACTTGAACTAGCAGCGACGTCACGGCCCGGTGCACGGCTAACCAACCAGCACTCAGGCTGCCAAGGTCACCAAGAGCCGGGCCGTGCCGAGTCGAACACCA